>CM064577.1:1799862-1819862 GCA_032716605.1 Paralithodes platypus
ATAATGCTGATGAGTTATAAAACAAACTAGAAGTTCCTAGGACAAATACTTTTTTTGCGCTATGAATCTTTTGAATAGAATGAGCCAGAAATGGCGAATCTTTACGCTTCACCCATCTCAGTTCCTGCGATGCTAGCCCCGGTTCCGGAGGCTGTTTGGACCCCCACGACAATCGGTGGTTGCGTATTCATAATTGGTCGGATACGTATATAACATGTATATATCACGGAGAAATCGGAAAATTGTGCGCTTTCCACTGGTGAAAAACGCAAAATAATATAGCATACTTGGTTCGCGAGGAGAGGGGGGGGCTATGCGCAATTGTATTCCCATGCAGTGACCCGAAAAAAAAAAATATATGATTTTGATTGATAATGGTTTTAATAAACATATTTCGGATGTTAATTTCGTGTGCTACTACGGAAGTGTATGGTTTTAAATTTAGGCTTGAATGAATACGGTAAATCAGGAACATGCCCTGATGGAGTAATAAAACAAACTAGAAGTTCCTTGGACAAATAACTTTTTGCGCTATGAATATTTGACAATGAAGAGCCAAACTGCGAATATTTACTCTTCACACCGTCTCTGTTCCCGGCGATGCTAGCCGGGTTCCGAGCCTGTTAGGCCCCACCTCGTATGTTGCGTTATTTTTGGTCGGATACGTATATAACTGTATATACCTCACCGAATTGGAAAATTGTTGCTCTTTCCAATGGTGAAAAACAAAACTAATTAGCGGGGGTTAAATTTGGTTCGTGAGCTGATGCGCAATTAATTTCCATGCATTGTTATTGTTTAGGAAAATATATGAGAATGTTTAGTACAGTTGTATATCTCTTGCGCAAGCAATACACAACAGTTTTTATATAATTTATTCGTTGCCAATAATTGTATAATGTTTCATAGAAGACATGTCCAGTCATTGAAGGTTGTAAATTTTACTTACCTGGTAGGTCCGAACAACCCTTGTCCAAGAGGAAGGGAAATGGCTCCTGGGGTTGACACTCTGAAACACCAAAATAAGAAAGCCAGGTGTTTCTTCAGGTAATACATTCAGAAATAATTCTATTGTACAACGTAAATAAAATACAGTAATGTATATATATATATATAGATATATAATACATATATATATACAAGGTGTCAAACAAACATATAAAGAATGGTAAATGGTAATGGTAATGTATGTGTTGGTGGATATATTTATAATACTATTATTATATATAATACCTATATATATACACAAGGTGTCAAAATAAATAATGGTAAAATCAATGTGTGATTGTGTGTATTTATATATATCATTATATATATATATATATATGGTGTCAAACCAGAGAAATATGTGCAAATTTCCAAGCCACCCAAAGAGGTACTGCATTGGACTATTATTTTTTTAGAGTGGTTTCCCCAGGAGGCCTATATCCACTGTAGTGCAAATTGTAGTAGACATTTAATTGTGTCACAACCCTTTCCAACGAAAAGGGAAATGGCTCCTGGGTTGACACTGACAAAACTAAATAAGAAAGCCAGGTTATCTTCAGGTAATACATTCAGAAATTATATTGTACACGTAAATAAAATAAAGTAATGTATATACAGTATATATATATATATATATATACATATATATATACAAGGTGTCAAACAAAATATAAATGGTAAATGGTAATGGTAATGTATGTGTGTGGATATATTTATATATATAGATATATATATAGATATATATATATATATATATATATATATATATATATATATATATATATATATATATATATATATATATATATAATATATATATATATATATATATATATGGTGTCAAACCAGAGAAATATGTGCACATTGCCAAGCCACCCAAAGAGGTACTGCACTGGAATCGTTATTTTTTTAGAGTGGTTTCCCCAGGAGGCCTATATCCACTGTAGTGGATATAATAATAATATAATAAATAGATACTAGCCTAGTAATATTTATATGAGGGGCAGGGGGAAGAGGGGGAGGGGGAGGGAGGAGTAGAATAATAATATATAATAAAATACTAGCCTAATAATAACATATATTTAGGCTAAATGGGGGAAGAGGGGAGAGGGTATAATGGGGAGGGGAGGAGGAGGGGGGTATAATGGGGAGGGAGGGGGAGGGGGGTATAATGGGGGAGGGGGTATAATTGGGAGGGAGATGGAGGGGGGTATAATAGGGGAGGGGGTATAATTGGGAGGGAGGGGGGTATGATGGGGGAGGGAGGGAGGGTTAAGGGGGCATAACATAGATAACTACATAAACACGAATTATATTATATATATATATATATATATATATATATATCAATCTACAATTAGAAAAAAAATACAAAATAACCCTCTCCCCCCAATAAAAAAAATAAATAAATAAATTTGTTATATATTATATATATATATATATATATATATATATATATATTATGGGGGGAGGGGGAGGGGGAGGGGGAGGGAGGGAGGGAGGAGTATAATAATAATATATAATAAATAGATACTAGCCTAGTAATATTTATATGGGGGCAGGGGGAGGGGGGGGAAGGGGGAGGGGGAGGAGGGAGGGAGGGAGGGAGGGAGGGTAGGAGTATAATAAAATCTAATAAATAGATACTACCCTAGTAATATTTATATGAGGGGCAGGGGGAAGAGGGGGAGGGGGAGGGGGAGGAGTAGAATATATATAATAAATAGATACTAGCCTAACTAATAATATATATTGTAGGCTATATGGGGGAAGAGGTAGGGGGTATAATGGGGGAGGGAGGGGGAGGGGGAGGGGGGGAGGGGGGGGTGCATAACATACATATAAATACATAAAACACGAATTATATTATATATATATATATATATATATATATATATATATATATATATGTGTGCTGAGAGGGGGAGAGGCAATAACATACATAAATTCATAAACACGAATATTATATATATATATATATATATATATATATATATATATATATATATATATATATATATATATATATATATATATATATATATATGGTGGGAGGGGGAGGGGGCATAACATACATAAATACATAAACACGAAATATATATCTATATTATATATATCTTATATATATATATATGTGGGAGGGGAGGGGGCATAACATACATAAATACATAAACACGAAATTATTATATATATATATATTTTATATAATAATATATATATATATATATATATATATATATATATATATATATATAGTATATATAGGGGGGGAGGGGGGGGGAGTAGAATAATATATAATAAATAGATATCCTAATAATATATATTGTATATGGGGGGCAGGGGGAAGAGGGGGGGGGGGGTATAATGGGGAGGGGCATAATAAAAATAAAAACATAGTATTACAAGAGATCAACTGTCTGGGGAAGGGTCACTCAGGTCCAGGTAATCCTATTGGAAGGTGTGAAGCCAAGGGAGTGGTATTCGAAGGTGTGAAAACCACCACAACTACCATCACCACCACCCACAACTACCATCACCACCACCACAACTAAAACCACCACCACAACTAACACCACCACCACAATTAATACCACTGTGTTGACAGAAATGTGGAGGCATATATATACAGTAGGTTATATATATATATAAATATATATATATATATATATATATATATATATATAGGATTATGGGGAAGGCCGGGGAAGGTGGGGTATTGGAAAAAAAAAATCAATAAAAAAAAAGAAAAAAAAAAAAAAAAATATATATATATACCGTATATATAAAACAAAATATATATATATAATTATATGTATAATAATTATATATATATATATATATACAGGGTGTTCCAGAAATATGTGCCGAAAATCAGGGGATGTATTCCTGACACATAATTGAATGTAGATCACTAAATGACCATATAAGCAAATATCAATAGTTGTCGAGTTACAGCACCTAACAGGTCTTCTACCCCAGAGGCTGAATGGTGCAACATACAGACGGTTTCTTGAGGACACACTACCACTGCTGCTGGAGGATGTGCCCATTGGAATACGGAGAAGGATGTGGTTTCAGCATGATGGTGCTCCGGCCCATTATTGCTATATTGCAAGGGATTACTTAAATTATGTGTTCCCTGGACGATGGATTGGGCGAGGCGGCCCAGTGTCATTGCCACCCCGGTCTCCTGACATCACTCCCCTGGACTTCTACCTGTGGGGACACATTAAAGGCGAGGTGTACGCTACAGACGTCCCAAACCGTGAGGAATTGTGGCGCCGTGTGGAGGACAGCGTGGCTCGTGTACGAAACAATCCTGGGGTCTTCGATGGTCAGTCACTTCTGCGACGGGCTGCAGCGTGCATCGAACAAGGAGGGCGGAATTTTGAACATTTAGTGTAAATGTTATTGTCATACTGGAAATACTGTTTTATTTTGTTAATACATCACGTTGTCCTTGGTAAATGTTTCATTTACAAGGCATTTTTGAACATTTACTATAATTGTATTGTCATACTGGAAATAATGTTTTTTTTTGTTAATAAATCATGTTGTCCTTGGTAAAGTTTCTTCATTTTACAAGCAGAGTAAAACACATTCAAGCAGACATGTTAGGTGCTGTAACTCGACAACTATGATATTTGCGTTATATGGTAATTTCGTAATTTACATTCAATTATGTGTCAGGAATACATCCCCTGAATTTCGGCACATATTTCTGGAACACCCTGTAAGTATATATATACCGGTATATATATATATATATATATATATATATAATATATATATATACTGTATATATATATATATAATATATATATATATATATATATATATAATTATATATATAGAGTTTGTGGTGGGGGACATTTATGTTGGGTATATAATAAATAATAATATGATAATAATAATAATAATAATAATAATCAATAATAATCAATAATCAATAATCAATAATAATATAATAAAGCAAAATATAAATGAAATACAAATATAAATACTTTTTTATGGGTGATCCCATACACAGGTATAACAGGTATAATAATAAATAATAATACAAATAATAAAATAGGCCTAAACATAAAAATAATAAAAATAATAAAATGGTGGTTGTGGAGATGGTGGTGGTGGAGATGGTGGTGGTGGTGGGGTTGGCACAAATAGGGTTGGGTTCATTTTCTGACCTGACCCACGGTCAGAAAAGGGACCCTACCCTATTGGTGTCAACACCACCACCATCTCCACCACCACCACCACCATCTCCACCACCACCACCACCATCACCATCTCCACCACCATCTCCACCACCACCACCACGACCATCACCACCACCACCACCATCACCACCACCACCACCACGACCATCACCACCACCATGACCATCACCACCACCACCACCACGACCATCACCACCACCATCACCACATGGTGGTGATGGTAATTTAATGGTAAATTCAAAACCGCCAGGGATAACGACCGAGGACCGATGTCAGCCATGAATGTAAATGTAGATCCGATCAGAACCAAAAATTTGATTAAAGAACGTTCTGTGAGTTCTAAAACCGCAACTTTAAAGGTTTTCTATGCAAACGCTCGTAGCATACGCAATCAATTTTCAGATTTAGAGGAACTAGTGTTTACTGAAAATTATGATGTGATTGGTATAACAGAATCTTAATTGGCTCAATACAGTAGATAGAGACTTTTTAGCAGAGTATTCACTTCCCGGTTATGTAATGTTTGAGAAAAGCCGAATAAATAAAAATGGAGGTGGCGTCTTATTTTATATCAAAGAAGTCTTAACCCGACCCTCTCGTCAAAACCTCAAATTGTGAACGTCGACACATCTTTTGTGCTAATAAAGAATAATAAAGGTACAAAACTAATACTTGCATTAATATACAGACCTCCAGCTCAATCAGTGCAAACTGACCGAGAAATTTATGAACAAATTGCAGATGTAAGTAACTCACAAGATACCGTATTTTTTGGCGACTTTAATTTACCTGTGACCAAGTGGGGCGATACTCTTTACTTCACACTCCAGACATGACTTGTATATGAACTTGCAAGAGAGTTCGCTTTATCAATTTGTTCGAACACCGACCCGTGGTAATAACGTTCTTGACATTGTACTTGCAACAAAAGAAGAATTAATAGAGAATTTGAATGTTGGTGATGAATTCAGTAACAGCGACCATCGTACGATAACTTTCACTTTAAACTTTACTAGTAACGAACCAAATAGTAGCATCGAAAAAGTCCCTAATTTCAAGAAAGCAAACTTTCATAAACTTAGAGCTAGTTTAAAGAAACTGACTGGAGCTTTTTAATTAACAATAACGACATAAATACATCTTGGAAGTTATTCGAAACCACTTACCTAAAAGCAGTGCAAGACTGCATACCATCGAAAATACGGCGTCCAGGCCATAATAATAAGCCCAATGGTGGAATAAAGATATTTCAAACTGCCTGCTTGCTAAAACATTTGCTAATGATAGATTAAAATCCTCACAAAATGACGAAGAACGGGTGAAATTTGTAGAGCTACGACGCAAAGCCAAAAAGTTAATTAAGCAAAGTAAAAAGACCCTAGAGTTACATATTGCGAATCAAAGTCAAACAAACCGAAAGAATTGATAGTTATATCAGAAAGAAAAAAGTAGTTTACTTCAACTGTTGGACCGTTAGTCGATGAAAATGGAGAATACACCAAAGACGAAGTACAAATGAGTAATGCCCTCAATACCTTCTTTGCATCAGTTTTTACAACAGAAGACCTCAGTGATATCCCTACACCATCGCCGCTTCAGATTGATAATTCAGATGTTCTAAGCAATATCACCGTTACAGAGAGAGAAGTATTGAATGTTTAGATAAACTCAAGGTAAATAAAACGCCTGGACCTGATACAATCTCGCCTAGAGTTCTAAAGGAAGCTAAGGTTGAGCTCTCCAAACCACTGACATTACTATTCAATAATACCTTGCAGTCTGGAACTATGCCTGAGCAGTGGAAGATAGCCAACGTAACACCGATATTCAAAAAGGCAGCAAATCCCTACCCCCGTAACTATCGTCCAATTAGCTTAACCTCAGTTGTATGTAAAATGCTAGAAACGGTCATAAGAGACAGACTCGTAAATCACTTAGAGGAAAATAACATACTTAAAGATACTCAACACGGCTTTCGTAAAAAACGTTCCTGTTTAACAAACCTCTTAGACTTCTTCCACGATATCCTCAACCTCTACGATGAGAGTAAAGCTGTAGATATTATATACCTTGATTTTCAAAGGCCTTTGACAAAGTTCCCCACAAACGTTTACTGCTAAAACTAAAAGCGCATGGAATACAAGACGGTGTGTTGAAATGGATAGAAAATTGGCTCAGCGACAGAAAGCAAAGAGTAGTCATAAATGGTAAGGCATCTAAATGGACCAATGTAAGTAGTGGGGTACCCCAGGGATCGGTACTAGGACCAATTCTCTTTCTAATTTACATCAACGACATAGATGAGGGTCTCACCTGTACAATCTCAAAAATTTGCTGACGATACAAAAATTCCAAATAGCGTACTCTCAAAAGATCAAGTTGACGATATGCAACACAATCTAGATAATTGTCACATTGGGCCCAAATTTGGCAAATGAGTTTCAATGCGGATAAATGTAAAATACTACATATCGGATACCTAAATGAGAAAGCAAACTATTCGATGAATGGCACTCAGCTTACGAATGTAAACAGAGAAACCGATCTGGGAGTAACAATATCGAGTAACCTAAAACCGAGTCAACAATGTTCAGAAGTTGTTAAGAAGGCAAACAAAATAATTGGCTTTATAGGCAGATCATTTGAGCATAAATCCAAAGACGTAATCCTAACCTTTACAATTCCTTAGTCCGCCCTCTTCTGGAATACTGCGTTCAATGCTGGTGCCCTTATTACCAAAAAGACATAAACAAGCTAGAACGAGTTCAACGTAGAGTTACCAAAATGATACCTAGCCTAAAGAACAAACCATACGAAGAGCGTCTTAGAGAATTAAATCTATTTCCTTTAACCCAGCGCAGATTAAGAGGTGACTTAATTCAAGTGTTCAAAATCATCAAAGGCATCGACAATATGAACTGTAGTAAGTACTTCACTATCGACCAATCTAATTACACGCGGGGAAACGGTTGCAAAATTATTGGTAAATCTTTTAACTCACACGAATCTAAGAATTTCTTCTTCAATTGAGTTGTCAACTTGTGGAATGGGCTTCCCCTAGACGTTATAGACTGCAACACCGTTGATTAATTTAAATTCCGCCTAGACAAATATCTCGCATCAAACCCGCGACTGACTGCGTTTGTAAATGAATAACTTAATTTTATCCTCCCCTCAGTTACTAACCCCTATGTCCCCTACTAACTTCCTAGTCCTGCCACGTTAGTGGCAGGGCAGTAGTTCCCTTTCCAATGATCCCTTACCCACTCTAAACCACTGTTTGGACACTTGATCCTCGGTGTTTTGGAGGACAAGCAGCCTAGAAGGGTCACTAGATCTGTTGTTGCTTGATTTCCTTTGTACCACCACCACCATCACCACCACCACCACCATCACCACCACCACCACCATCACCATCTCCACCACCACCACCACGACCATCACCACCACCACGACCATCACCACCACCATCACCATCTCCACCACCACCACCATCACCACCACGACCATCACCACCACCATCACCACCACCACCACCACTACCACGACCACCACCACCACCACGACCATCACCACGACCATCACCACCACCACCACCACCACGACCATCACCACCACCACCACGACCATCACCACCACCACCACCATCACCATCTCCACCACCACCATCACCACCACGACCATCACCACCACCACGACCATCACCATCACCACCACCACCACCATCACCACGACCACCACGACCATCACCACCACCACGACCATCACCACCACCACCACGACCATCACCACCACCACCATCACCATCTCCACCACCACCTTCGCCATCACCACCACCACCTCCATCTCCATCACCACCACCACCACCACCACGACCATCACCACCACCACCACGACCATCACCACCACCACCACCACCACGACCATCACCACCACCACCACCATCACCACCACCACCACCACGTCCACCTTCTCGTGGCCGCCACCACCACCACCACCACCAAAATTTTGACTGTACTTACTCACACTGCTGAGATTCCCTCGTGGCCACCAAGCCGTATATGTAGAGTGCTTTTGCCAATAAAAAACTTACCTCCCAAGCACTTTCCACCAATAAATTATCGAGCAAAAATGCAAGCACTTTCCACCACTAAATTATCGAGCAAAAATGCACAGGGCTGAGGGAGCATGGCGACATATGCTCGACCAGTAATGAAAGTTTTTTCACTAAGAAACACTAATACAAGGTAAGATACACTACTTGAACGGATAAATAGCAATAAATTGACTGATATTTATATGAAAGTGTTCTACAAAACAAGCAAAACGTTTGGCAAAAAGCATGGCCCCCTCGTGGGCTCCACCACCTTGGTCACGTAGCCTACACCAGAGAATGCTCGACCAGTAATAAATTTTTTCACTAAGAAACACTTATACAAGTAAGATAACTACTTCAAGTGATAAATAGCAATATAATTGACTCGATATGGTATGAAAGTGATCCACAACAAGCGAAACCATGGCCCCTCGTGGAGCCCACCTTGGTCACGTACACCAGACTAGCAAAACACATCACTAACATGGTTATTATACCCTAAATAAGAATAACACAATAATCCATCGATAACCCAGCGATATAGCACTTCGTTTGGGTTATATTAGGGCGGTAATACCAGCCAGGCTGGGCAAAATGGAGGCCCCTTGGTTTAAAGGGCCGCACGCACCCACCTAGTAGGCTGGCTGCTGGGAAGAAACTGACTCTCTCTACCACCGCGGGGCCCTCACAGGGACGCTAGGGGGTTGCTAGATGTTTCCACATGTACATCTAACTTATCGGACTTACCAGCCAAAAGACCGGCTCAATTGCGTTATAAACTTATTTTCTAGCAATATAATAAGTCCATATGACGCGATCGCGTCATATGTGTTTTTGGTTCACTCTGCCATATGAGGCGATTACGTCATATATGTCTGAGAGAGTTAATATGAATGAATATTCTTGTTCATCATCGTATAGGTAGAATCGGGCATGTATGGAGTGTAGGACACGAAGTAATATGGCGTAGTGTGGACTGTGGATACGAAGGAGGTAAGCTGAAGACGTATGACAATTGTGGAAAAGTAAATGGAAAAAGGTGAACACAATGTCGGATAAAGATACTTAACCTAAGGATTGAATACATAGATTTATGGGGCGATGGGTCTTCAGAAAGCTTAGTCTGGCAAGACAAGATGTTAGGGACTGTTAATATTAATACTTAAACTAAGGATTGCATACATCGATGAACGACGACATTATAGTCGTCGTCCTAATAAGGTGATGAAACCAGGGAGGGGAGGGAGGGAGGGTAGGAGTATAATAATATATAATAAATAGATACTACCCTAGTAATATTTATATGAGGGGCAGGGGGAAGAGGGGGAGGGGGATGGAGGGAGGGGAGGAGTAGAATATTAATATATAATAAATAGATACTAGCCTAAATAATAATATATATCGAAGGCTATATGGGGGAAGAGGGGGAGGGGGTATAATGGGGGAGGGAGGGGGAGGGGGAGGGTGCATAACATACATATAAATACATAAACACGAATTATATTATATATTTATAATAATATATATATATTTTGATGTGGGGGGGGAGGGAGGGGGCATAACATACAAAAATACATAAACACGAATTATATTATATATATATATTTTATATATATATATATATATATATATATATATATATATATATATATATATATATATATATATATATATATATATATATATATATATATATATATATATATATATATATATATATCTATATATATATATATATATATATATATATATATATATATATATATATATATATATGGTGGGAGGGGGAGGGGGTACACCATACATAAATACATAAACACGAATTATATTATATATATATATATATATATATATATATATATATATATATATATATATATATATATATATATGGTGGGAGGGGATGGGGTATAACATAGATAAATACATAAACACGAATTATATTATATATATATATATATATATATATATATATATATATATGGGGGGAGGGGGAGGGGGGAGTAGAATAATAATATATAATAAATAGATACTATCCTAATAATATATATTGTATATGGGGGGCAGGGGGAAGAGGGGGGAGGGGGGTATAATGGGGGAGGGGGCATAATAATAAAAATAAAAAACATAGTATATACAAGAGATCAAGTGACTGTCTGGGGAAGGGTCACTCAGGTCCAGGTATCCTATTGGGAGGTGTGAAGCCAAGGGAGTGGTATTCGAAGGTGTGAAAACCACCACAACTACCATCACCACCACCACAACTACCATCACCACCACCACAACTACCATCATCACCAACACCACCACAACTAAAACCACCACCACAACTAACACCACCACCACAACTAACACCACCACCACAACTAACACCACTGTGTTGACAGAAATGTGGAGGCATATATACAGTAGGCTATATATATATATATATATATATATATATATATATATATATATATATATATATTGTGACGTTAACCACTCCGTTAGAACCGCATGGCTTGTCCTACAGTGACTCGCTAGGATCGCCAGGGCAGTGGATGGGGCTACAGTTTGTGTATTAGAGTGTGCTTTATTTCATATGAAAGCTTGTGTCATGGGCAGTCCAGAAAGGCTCTTTGTTTTCACCCATGTCAAGGCTTTATATATTTAATTGTAAAGTATATGTTTTATCATTAACTAGTAATGATGGGATCTGGGAGAGAGAGAGAGAGTAGAACAGAGTGAGAGGGAGCGCGCAGTGTTTTTGTCCCGCTCGATGACGTCACGGCTGGCTGCCTCGCGGGGGTTGGTGGAGAGAGGTCCTTACCATGCTGCAAGCTCTTGCTAGTGGCTAGAGGACTTGTAACCGCTTTTTTCCCACGCGGCTCGAGCTGGTGCGAGTATATATACAGTTCCTCGCCACTCTCTCCCTCAGATCTGGTTTCTAGAACGCACCCATCTTTTTCCCTTGCTACCTGTACCCCGCTCGCACCTGAGAATCTTTTCCTCTGCCTATCTCTCATTTTCCATATCTTTCACCACCTTTTATTAATATTATACCCCCTCTTGTTAACTATGCAAAATCAGCTTCATGCTGGCCAGTTGTATTGTGCGTTAAGGTCTGATATAACCCATGTATGTTAGTTGTTAAGATAAGTGGATCACGAAGCATTGGTTGGCTTTCATATTGCCGCTTCCTTTAATTATTAGTGTTCTGCTGGATTAGATAATGCTAGACTAGGAGTCTGATATTAGAAGGTATTGTTTCCTATGAGTGCTGGCTTTAGTTAAAAGCTGCACGACATACCTGAGAACTGGAGTTGATTGAGTAAATTCTAGTCTGTGTGCCATTGAGAGTAGAGCATGCACGAATGAGGGCTTTTTGCCTATACCATTCTGCACTGTTCTAGTCTCGATTGTTTGTCTTTGAGGTACGCCAGGAGAACGCTTAATACTTCGGTATTAAGGTTTCTCAAGAGAGCTACCCTTCCCTATAACGTAATATTTGACGCACAGACTTGAGATTTGCACTAGGCTATGCGGCATGCCATGCGCACCAGTATCTCGTATCATTGACTCTAGCTAGACTTTATCAATCATAGTAGACATTAAGTATATTAACCTAATTACTCTTTTTATGCATACCCATTTATTATTACACAAGCATTTCGCAGCCTAGTTTGATGTATTGAGACACAAACTACTTAGGCTCTTTTTGTTGATAGGAATATTGCATTGTCGTGGCGATTATTATTATTGTTGTAGTGTTTAGGATATTCTTGGCTCCGACGGCATTATATATATTCTGCCTTTTTGTGTGCATAGCCTGCACGAGCATTGTTCCGCTGCCTGCCTTTTTGGGTTCCATTTCCGATACGAGCATCTTTATAGCATCTAACATTTAAAGAAGATTCCTTGTTAGTGTTGAAGGACTTTAGTGCACTTTCTTTCATGCAGGAGTGCCTGACATTTATTGATTAAAGTAACGTAAGCTGTAACTTCTCTTACCACCTTACTTTGCATACCATAACCAAGCACCTTCGGTTATAGGTAGTAATAGGCTCTTTTCACATAACATTAAGCCTAGAGTAGACGCACATTTATTGAGAGTTTGATAGCCTATTATTGCATATAGAACTCTGTAGAGTATTTGTGTTCTTTATTCACTGGGAATATACATCAGAGGTTGGATCTAGCGCTTTCCGTTGTAGCATTTATGCCATTACTAGTCCAATGAATAAGAGCCCTGATATATTTGAACCCCAGTCGTAACAAATGGCGACCTTACCTAGGATTTGGTGAACCTACATTTATTAAGCAGGGAACATTTGTTGTTTTGGGGAATATTTTGCGAGGATCAGCAAGAATAATTTTGTTTTGCAACATAGTATAGCCCTTGAGTATTTCCGAGAATTTTTGTGTGTATATCGAGGTATAAGAGTTTGGGGTGCTTCTTTTCTGAATATTGTGGTGAGAATTTTTTGTGAGCATCATGTCTTATACCGGATCAGAGGAGAATGGAGACACAGTACGTAATGTCGAGACTGAGGAACAGCAGCATGATGAAAGGGTTAATCGGGTGAACTGTGAGGAGGATGCTAGGATATTTTTGCAATGGCCTGTTACTGCCGAGCGGTTGGAGGGTATGGATCGGTACGGTCTTCAATGCCTGGCCACAGCTATCGGTCATGCGGTTACTAGCAGCATGACCAAGGATAACTTGATAACGTGTGTACTGGGCAGGGTGACTGGTGAGCGAGATGGGTTGAGTGCTCAGAGCCCTTTGGCCATGCTTCCCCTACACTCGACTCCCAGCCATCCCAGTGGTTTGCTGACCCCGGGTACGCTTCCACAGGTGGGTGGTGACTGGCAGGGTGGGTTGCCCCTGGGGGGACCACCGGTAATTTCAAACATTGTAGCACCTTCACCTCCTCAAGGGTTATCTCCAGAATTATTGCTTCAGCTCGAATTAGCTAAGATCGAAGAGAGAAAGGCTATCAGGGCAGGTGAGCAGCAAATAGAATTAGCCAAGATGGAAGAGAGAAAAACTATCAGTCAGCAGCACATAGAGCTAGCAAAAATCCAAGCTGACTTAGAGTCGACTAGGTACTGTGCCGACATGGACGTAAAGAAGTCGCGAGTAGAGGCAACGGGACAGCGACTTGGGGCTGGTAACCGTGTTCATGAGCAGTCTCTCTCGCACTTATTGAAACTGGTTCCGGTGTTTGATGAGAGTGGTGTAACAGAATTTTTCACACGCTTTGAGAAGAAGTGCCAGGAACACCAGTGGCCAGAGAATAAATGGGCAGCACTTGTATCCTCTAGATTAATAGGCAAGGGTCTTAAAGCCTACGATGCGTTACCTTTGGAGTTATGTATTGTGTACGAGGATCTCAAGGAGGCTGTCCTGAGGGCTTACAAACTGCAACCAGAAACGTACCATTTGAAGTTCCGGGGTGTAACTAAGGGAAGAGATAGCACCTTTTTTGGAACACGCCCGGGACTTGTCCGATGCTATGGGGAACTGGCTCCGATCTGAGAAGGTAACAACGTTTGATGGAGTTAAGCAGTTAATGATGTTGGAGCAGTTCTTTAAGAGCACGGGCGGTGATCTAACTTTGAACTTAAAGGAGAAAAACCCAAGAACTCTAGTAGAAGCAGCAGAAATGGCTGATCTACGGCTGTCGTTGATTCGGGGTTGCGGGTCCTCACAGAAGTACAATGCAAGTGCTAGGGACTGTTATCCTCCCCCTCCCCGTAGCAATGACACATTTAAACAAAAGAGCAATGAAACTAAAACTGAATTCAAACCTAACACCACGCCGTATAAGAAAAGTCAGGGGCCTGTTACATCACAGTATAAGCCGAAACCGAAATTTATGTGTTTTAAGTGCCACAAGGAGGGTCATAAAGCAAATGAGTGCCCTAGTCGACCTCCTCCGGCAGCCGTGTCTTTTGCTCACGGCATTGGAGTGTTCAAGAGGACATCGGAGTTTGTTAGAGGCATTTCTTCCGAGGTAAATACACTGCCAGTGCAGAAGGATCCGGAAGGCTTATTCCCTGTCCGTGATGCCTTTAGTGACCACAGGGGACTCGGTTGTGTGGAGTGGGGGGGTAGAAGACATGAGGCGAGAATTTTGCGTGACACTGGGGCATCGCAAACACTGTTGAGAAATTTCACTGGTAAACCTGTCAATACGGCGTGGGTGGTTGTGGTTCAGGGAGTTAATGCGACAAGGTCATACCCGCTTGTAAGAATGAAGGTAGAAGTTGATGGTGTGACTCGTGACCTGGATGTAGGAATTGTGGAGAAGTTACCTGTTGGGGGCGTCGACCTCCTTCTTGGCAACGACTTTGCGGGGCCTACTTCTGAGGCTCCACCCTTAGTCGTTGTCGAGAAGCCGGCCGACGTGAGTAGGGAGGAGCAGGAGTGGGTTGGGAAGTGTCCGGGGCAGCCTATGGAGTGTGTTGTCACCGGAGATTCTGCATCCAGGGAGTCACATTCTGGTCAACAATCTTTAGATCAGCAGAGGAAGGGTACCGAGAAGGGGGTGGAAGTTGATGCGGTTGAGAGTTTATTGTCAACGGACCTTCTCGGGGACTCATTATTAGGACCACATTTCGAGTCTGAAGAAGACCCAGTAACTGTTCCTGAAGGGGCAGAGGATGGGCTTAAAAAGACGAAAGAGTTGAAGGAGGACAGTGATGCACAGTCGGGAGATGTAGCAACAAGGTACCCTGACGCGTACCCTATGAGAAATGGGTCGGCGAAGACGGTGGTCCGAAGCTTGCTAGTGTATTTTTCCCGGTATGGTTGCCCGCAGGGGATTCAGTCAGTCCAGGGACCCAACTTCACTTCTAGCCTCTTTGTCCAAGCAATGCCGCAGCATGGGATTGTTGGGGTTGTGTCATCTGCGTATCATCCGGAGAACCAGGGTGTGTTAGAGCGATGGCACTCAGCCTTGAAATCTGTGCTTCGTTGTTGTTGCTTTGAGAGTGGGAAGGATTGGGATCTTGGCCTGCCATGTGTTTTGTTTGCTGTGCAGGAGGTACCTGGGGAAAGTTTGGGATTCAGCCCTAATGAGCTCGTCTTTGGACACCGTGTCAGAGGGCCTCTCCATATGGTTGAAGAAGTATGGGAGGGCGCAGAAAAACCTTGTTCTATGCTCAAGTGTGTCCTCAACAGTCGAGAACGGATGTTGCGCAGTCTGGAGTTGGCTGGCCGTAATTTGACTAGCTCTCAGGCCCTCAGGAAGGACAGGTACGACCTCAAGGTTGAACTCAGGGAGTTTCACGTGGGTCAGGAGGTGTTGATTCTACTGCCCCTTGTAGGTCACCCCTTATCCGCGAAGTACGCTGGTCCTTATAGGGTGGTGGAGGAGCTATCGGACCTGGTTTACTTGGTAGCCACTCCAGACAGGCGGAAGCGCAATCAGTTATGTCATGATAATCCCGTGAAGGAGTATGGGAGGCACCCCCCTGAGCCTCTCACTGTGCCTGTGATGATGTTTAGCAGTCAAGGTGGAGAAGGAGAACGGGACAGTCAAGCTCAGGTGGAGGATAACTGGAAGGATAAGAAGTTCAAATGGGCGCCTGAGTGTGAGAAGGTGTTTAGGGAAGTAAAACACCTGTTGTGCACTCACCCAATCCTCAGGGCCCCTGACTTTAGCCTACCTTTCCAACTAGCAACGGAGGCTAGTGGTGTGGGGGCTGGTGCCGTCCTTGTGGAAAAGGACGATGATGGGCTGGAGCATCCTGTTAGTTTCTGCTCGGAGAAGTACAATTCGGCCCAGGGGAGCTGCTCTGTTGTCGAGGAGGAGCTGCTGGCGGTTGTGCTTGCGCTGGGGCATTTCGAGGTCTATGTTCCAGCCTATGGTCCGGTCGTTGTAGTTTACCCAGATCATCATCCTCTCAAGTTCTTGGACCAGTTTCACAATCGGAATATGAGGCTGACCAGGTGGTCACTAAGGTTATTGGTATATAACATGGACATACGCCATATTGCCGGTTGTGACAACGTGGTTGCAGATGGTCGTTCAAGGGTATATGATCCTGGGTAGATTGACACACGGGTAGCCTCCTGCTTTAGTTTGAATAGTATTTTGCGCTTGGTGCTTGATGGCTCGCGGTTGTAGCCCAGCGTATTGGGTCGTAAAGCAGGAGTTGAGCGTTTGGTATAGAAGAAAAAACTAGGCTTGCCCCTATAGAGCAGCCGAAATAAACAAATTATAAACATAAAAATCAAATAAAAACTCTTTCTTTGATAGTTGATTTTTTTTAGTATGTTATAGCAGTAATTCTGAGTTGCACTCCTCTCAGAATGCTGGGCTAGAGAAGCTCGCTCTTGAGGAGCATAACTACATATGATTTGACCTATGGTGTTGGGGAGGGTTATAATTTTGAAAAATGTTTTGTTGAAGAACTGTGCCAGATATTTTAATGCCGCTGGGTGATGGGAAGTGGAGATATAGCATGGGTTCCAACCATCAGATTTTTGTGAGCCTTGGGGCCTCTGTGAAAAATCTTGGGGGGGGTGTGACGTTAACCACTCCGTTAGAACCGCATGGCTTGTCCTACAGTGACTCGCTAGGATCGCCAGGGCAGTGGATGGGGCTACAGTTTGTGTATTAGAGTGTGCTTTATTTCATATGAAAGCTTGTGTCATGGGCAGTCCAGAAAGGCTCTTTGTTTTCACCCATGTCAAGGCTTTATATATTTAATTGTAAAGTATATGTTTTATCATTAACTAGTAATGATGGGATCTGGGAGAGAGAGAGAGAGTAGAACAGAGTGAGAGGGAGCGCGCAGTGTTTTTGTCCCGCTCGATGACGTCACGGCTGGCTGCCTCGCGGGGGTTGGTGGAGAGAGGTCCTTACCATGCTGCAAGCTCTTGCTAGTGGCTAGAGGACTTGTAACCGCTTTTTTCCCACGCGGCTCGAGCTGGTGCGAGTATATATACAGTTCCTCGCCACTCTCTCCCTCAGATCTGGTTTCTAGAACGCACCCATCTTTTTCCCTTGCTACCTGTACCCCGCTCGCACCTGAGAATCTTTTCCTCTGCCTATCTCTCATTTTCCATATCTTTCACCACCTTTTATTAATATTATACCCCCTCTGGTTAACTCTGCAAAATCAGCTTCATGCTGGCCAGTTGTATTGTGCGTTAAGGTCTGATATAACCCATGTATGTTAGTTGTTAAGATAAGTGGATCACGAAGCATTGGTTGGCTTTCATATTGCCGCTTCCTTTAATTATTAGTGTTCTGCTGGATTAGATAATGCTAGACTAGGAGTCTGATATTAGAAGGTATTGTTTCCTATGAGTGCTGGCTTTAGTTAAAAGCTGCACGACATACCTGAGAACTGGAGTTGATTGAGTAAATTCTAGTCTGTGTGCCATTGAGAGTAGAGCATGCACGAATGAGGGCTTTTTGCCTATACCATTCTGCACTGTTCTAGTCTCGATTGTTTGTCTTTGAGGTACGCCAGGAGAACGCTTAATACTTCGGTATTAAGGTTTCTCAAGAGAGCTACCCATCCCTATAACGTAATATTTGACGCACAGACTTGAGATTTGCACTAGGCTATGCGGCATGCCATGCACACCAGTATCTCGTATCATTGACTCTAGCTAGACTTTATCAATCATAGTAGACATTAAGTATATTAACCTAATTACTCTTTTTATGCATACCCATTTATTATTACACAAGCATTTCGCAGCCTAGTTTGATGTATTGAGACACAAACTACTTAGGCTCTTTTTGTTGATAGGAATACTGCATTGTCGTGGTGATTATTATTATTGTTGTAGTGTTTAGGATATTCTTGGCTCCGACGGCATTATATATTCTGCCTTTTTGTGTGCATAGCCTGCACGAGCATTGTTCCGCTGCCTGCCTTTTTGGGTTCCATTTCCGATACGAGCATCTTTATAGCATCTAACATTTAAAGAAGATTCCTTGTTAGTGTTGAAGGACTTTAGTGCACTTTCTTTCATGCAGGAGTGCCTGACATTTATTGATTAAAGTAACGTAAGCTGTAACTTCTCTTACCACCTTACTTTGCATACCACAACCAAGCACCTTCGGTTATAGGTAGTAATAGGCTGTTTTCACATAACATTAAGCCTAGAGTAGACGCACATTTATTGAGAGTTTGATAGCCTATTATTGCATATAGAACTCTGTAGAGTATTTGTGTTCTTTGTTCACTGGGAATATACATCAGAGGTTGGATCTAGCGCTTTCCGTTGTAGCATTTATGCCATTACTAGTCCAATGAATAAGAGCCCTGATATATTTGAACCCCAGTCGTAACAATATATATATATATATATATTGAGAATATATCACAAATACACGTGAGCCACTAAATGTTTCTAGTCTCTCAGTGGGGATCGAACCATCGACCATCAGGATGATAGCCGACGCTTTAATCAATTACACCACGGCAGTCTAAAAGACACTCAGCCTTCTATCCTATTTATGTTAGGGAGAAAGGAAACCCACTAGGCGAATATATTTCAATTCAAACCTAGTTGTAGGATCCATATTTCCAGAATACCATACACGGATTTTTGAGTGTCCCGACGCAACTCGGGTAGAAATTGATTTAATTTAATTCTAACCCACAAAGCATGAGAGTTACAAATATTGAGAATATATCACAAATACACGTGAGCCACTAAATGTTTCTAGTCTCTCAGTGGGGAT
>CM064577.1:1822362-2079721 GCA_032716605.1 Paralithodes platypus
CACCACCACCACCACCACCACGACCATCACCACCACCATCACCACCACCACCACCATCACCACCACCACCACCATCACCATCTCCACCACCACCACCATCACCACCACGACCATCACCACCACCACGACCATTACCATCTCCTTCACCACCACCATTACCACCACCATTACCACCTCCTCCACCACCACCATCACCACCACGACCATCAACACCACCACGACCATCACCACCACCACGACCATCACCACCACGACCATCACCACCACCTCCACCACCACGACCATCACCACCACCACCACCACCACGACCATCACCACCACCTCCACCACCACGACCATCACCACCACCACCACGACCATCACCACCACCATCACCATCTCCACCACCACCACCATCACCACCACGACCATCACCACCACCACGACCATCACCACCACCACGACCACCACCACGACCATCACCACCACGACCACCACCATCACCACCACCACGACCATCACCACCACCACGACCATCACCATCACCACCACCATCACCACCACCACGACCATCACCACCACCACGACCATCACCACTACCACCAAGACCATCACCACCACCACCACCACCATCACCACCACCACCACGTCCACCTACTCGTGGCCACCACCACCACCACCACCAAAAATGTTGACTGTACTTACTCACACTGCTGAGATTCCCTCGTGTCCACCAAGGCGTATATGTAGAGTGCTTTTGCCAATAAAAAACTTACCTCCCAAGCACTTTCCACCAATAAATTATCGAGCAAAAATGCAAGCACTTTCCACCACTAAATTATCGAGCAAAAATGCACAGGGCTGAGGGAGCATGGCGACATATGCTCGACCAGTAATGAAAGTTTTTTCACTAAGAAACACTAATACAAGGTAAGATACACTACTTGAACGGATAAATAGCAATATAATTGACTGATATTTGTATGAAAGTGTTCCACAAACAAGCAAAACCTTTGGCAAAAAGCATGGCCCCTCGTGGGCTCCACCACCTTGGTCACGTAGCCTACACCAGAGAATGCTCGACCAGTAATAAAAGTGTTTTCACTAAGAAACACTTATACAAGTAAGATACACTACTTCAAGTGATAAATAGCAATATAATTGACTCGATATGGTATGAAAGTGATCCACAAACAAGCGAAACCATGGCCCCTCGTGGAGCCCACCTTGGTCACGTACACCAGACTAGCAAAACACATCACTAACATGGTTATTATACCCTAAATAAGAATAACACAATAATCCATCGATAACCCAACGATATAGCACTTCGTTTGGGTTATATTAGGGCGGTAATACCAGCCAGGCTGGGCAAAATGGAGGCCCCTTGGTTTAAAGGGCCGCGCACACCCACCTAGTAGGCTGGCTGCTGGGAAGAAACTGACTCTCTCTACCACCGCGGGGCCCTCACAGGGACGCTAGGGGGTTGCTAGATGTTTCCACATGTACATCTAACTTATCGGACTTACCAGCCAAAAGACCGGCTCAATTGCGTTATAAACTTATTTTCTAGCAATATAATAAGTCCATATGACGCAATCGCATCATATGTGTTTTTGGTTCACTCTGCCATATGACGCAATCACGTCATATATGTCTGAGAGAGTTAATATGAATGTATATTCTTGTTCATCATCGTATAGGTAGAATCGGGCATGTATGGGGTGTAGGACACGAAGTAATATGGCGTAGTGTGGACTGTGGATACGAAGGAGGTAAGCTGAAGACGTATGACAATTGTGGAAAAGTAAATGGAAAAAGGTGAACACAATGGCGGATAAAGATACTTAACCTAAGGATTGAATACATAGATTTATGGGGCGATGGGTCTTCAGAAAGCTTAGTCTGGCAAGACAAGATGTTAGGGAATGTTAATATTAATACCTAAACTAAGGATTGCATACATCGATGAACGACGACATTATAGTCGTCGTCCTAATAAGGTGATGAAACCTGGTTGATCTGTACTTGGCACAATACGACACAAGGACAGTGCCGCTATGTCGTATCAATACTGGTGGCAGTTAATATTATAGAGACATTAGTTACTAGAGGAACAATGCAAGGGGGCGACTGAGCACGGGTTACATATATCTATACTCGTCATGGGAAATGATATACGAGGTCTAGGGACAGGCGTGGGTGTTTTAACTTCTAAGATATATAACATCTACTTCTCGGATGTAAGAACATACATAGATATAATTATGGCTGTCGGATGTGTTGGCATTGGCTCAACGTCGGGACAGGGCATGGGTGTTTTTAATATGAATGTATATTCCTGTTCATCATCTTTGTAGTTAGGAGTGTAGGACACGAGGGGGTAGTGTACATGAGGTGTGGAAAATGGTCAGTTTAGAAAAGGTATGTAGGTGCGGCCTGGAGCTGCTTAGCCCTGCGGGCTTGGGCCTGTCTGAAATGGCTGGCTCGGTCAGCTGGTCCTTTCGTTCTGTGGACCTTTCTTTCGGGTGTTTCTGTGTGGTGTTCGCTCGTGGCTTCTGTGGTGGGCTTCTTGTTCTGGGGCATTTTACTTCCCTCTCCTTCATTATAGGCTCGTCCTCGAGCCTCAAGGGTGAAGTAAAAAGAAGCATAGTCATGGTGGGTCATTTTAACCCTTAAAAAGCGGCCCACCACTTAAGTCGAGTTAAATAAAGCTGGACTATGTGGCGGCGCTCGACATAACTCGAGTGGCAATTTCAGCACGTAATGTGGCTGAGAGAGAGAGACAAGTGGTGGCAGGAGACTAGCGAGCGTATGACTGCTCCAGACCACCGCGGCGAACCTACTGACACAAATCTCAGCTCCCTCCTCCCTCTCTCACTCGCTACATACTCAATTATGTACCGAAAGTACCGAATTACCTGCTTTTTGCACTCGCGTTGCACGGTTATTGCAAGAAAACTATCCATCATACAAGGATCGTTATGGTGTCATTCGAAAGCTCTGTTTATGCCCTTTCAGGGATAGATACTTGTTTTACGTTCTGGGTCTTATTTAGGCATGAAAATGATCACGTAAACAGCCCTATTTTGGCTAAAAACACCCCGCTGGGCGGTACACATAAATAAACCGCATAGGCCGCTCGTAAGGTGTTAAGGGTATTTAGAAGGTTCCACCAAGCAAGAGAGCGACGGTCAGGTTTCTTTTGCAGGTCAATGTACACCTGTAAGAATGTGTCATCTGTGTTGTTTTCAGGCGGCTGCCCGGGCTTGATGTGGGCGTGGTACACGGGCCAAGTGTCCAGTGGGGGTTTTTACTTTAACCTTTCGTATGAATGGTTTGTAGCTTTCCCCCGTGGGGGTCGGAGTGAGGTGTGTGGGATTGACAGGAGGTCTGTTTAGTGTGGTGAATGGGTTACTAACCGAAAGGGGATTCACGCGTGACAACAGAGTTGGGGATGAAGGGGGAATGTGAGTCTGGGTTTTATTTGGTTTTCTTGGGCGGTGTTGTAGGTTGGGAATATATAGTGAGGCAATGCGCAAGATCGGTTTAGGTAAGGTGGGTGAAGGAGGTGTGTGGGAAGGAGGGGGTGTGTGTGTTGTGTGGCTTGGGTCCTGAGTGTCAGAACGGGGTGTTATTTTTGTATCGCTGTCTTTAAATCTGATGGGTCTGTTGATTATTCTACCTCTGGCGGTCCTGGTGGGAAGGTAGATGTTTGTCGTGGGACTTGAGTCGCTCGACGATGTTTTATATTGAGGGGAAGAACGTTTTACAGGTAAAGGACATGTGGGGGTTTTCTCAGGGGTGACTTTGTGGGGGGATTCCTTAGGGGGGGGTTGGTTGGGGGTTCGGTGAGATGAGGAGGTTGGTCGGTGTGTGGGTGGGGTGGTGGGGATTGTGGAGGGGACAGGGGCGGATGTGTGGGGGGCTAGACGGGAGGGTAAGGAGTGTAGATTTAAGTTGGAGGGTTGGGGGTAGGGGCGTGTGTGGGGTGTGCCGTTTGATGAGGTTGGTGATTTGCTGGTGATTATTCTTCTTCTTTCCCTTTGTGGGGGAGAATTCGACGAAGAAGAAGAGGAGGAGTAGGAGGGTAGTGGTCTGGCAGCCCTACGGAACTTGGTTAACAGGGTGTGTTTTCTGGAGGTTTTAAACGATTTTTGTCGTCGGCGTAAGTTGTAGCGTGAGGTTACTGAGGTAGATTGTGTGGTGCGGTTGGGTGTGTACTTGGTTTGGGGTGGGGGTGGTGGTTTTCTCACTGTGGTGCCTGGTGGAGGTATGTCAGGGCTAGACGGGAGGGTTTCTGTTGTGGTCGGGGTTGTGGGTGGAGGTTTCCGTACTTGGATAAGTTGGGGAGGCACTTGACTATCAGAAGTGAAGGAAGGTGTCATGGTGGAAGAGGGTGTGATAGTGGGGGCTTGGGGTTTGTGGAGGTTAGTTTGGGGGGTATGTTGAGAAATTATTTGTCGGTTCGGTGCTGGAGGGCTTAGGTCCTTAGGGGTTTGTATGGGAATATTCATAGCCTGAGTGGAAGGGTGAGTAGGGGTGTTTAATTCAGGGTCGGACGTGTGGGGTGGGGTAATGTCTTGTGGCTTTAGAGGTTTAAACGCTCGGACGAATCTAGTTCGGAACGTGCGAGTCACGCCGTGATAGTCGATGGTGACTTGAAAGGCATTTGGGACTTGTATGACGGTGTAGGGCCCGACATAGCGAGGGCCTAACTTGTTGGTGATAGGGAGTTTGGCTACCATTACGGTGTCATGGATGGCGAAAGGGTTTTTGTCATCGATGTTATCAGTTTTGGTGTCCTGACAGATCTGGGCAGTATGGAGGGTGTTTTGCAGATGTAGCAATGGGTCAATTGTGGAGGTGGTGGAGGGAAGGTGAGCGTGGTGGTGGAATGGCAGTAACAGTAAACCGTAAACACGTTCATGAGGGGAAATACCGTCTTCCCGGGGACAGGTGTTCATACCCCATTGTATCATCTTTAGTTGTGATGGCCAGTCTGAGGTGTTAAGAGCAATCATTCTTGTACGTAACTGGTTGTTGATGGTGCGATGGCTGCTTTCGCATATCGCATTTCCTTGAGGCCAGTACGGGGATGAGTGTTTAATCTTAATACCGCATTGTTGGGTGAATTGTTGCCAAACGTGTCCACTAAACTCGGGGGCATTGTCCGATAGAAGAGCAAGGGCAAGGCCGAATATAGGGAACACTTCTGTGGCAAGCAGTGTGGCGACTGTGGTGGCTGTGTGGTCTTTAACTGGGCAGGCTATTAATAATTTTGAATATACGTCAACAAATGTGACGATATAGCGGTTGCCAGCGTAAGAAGGAAACGGGCCCATGATGTCGAGGGATAGGACTTGGAACGGTTTGTTGGCAGAAATGGTACCAGCTGGGCCTGGGGTGCGTGATCTATCCTTTCCCAATAAACACGGTTTGCAGGATTCTGTCACTCGTTGTGCAATTTTGGAGGGGTTGGGGGTCCAGTATTGGTCTGTGAAGATCTTTAACATCTTCTTTTGTCCAAGGTGTATGCCGTTTCCCTCGTGGATGGCAATCATGTAGTCATGGGCAATGGTGGGGTCCAAGATTATGTGACCAGTGTCTGTGGCAAGTTGATCTCCCCAGCGAGTCAGTCCCCTGAAGACATTTAACGGTATCCAGGGGGGTCTGATTCTTGCTTCCCAAGATTGAATTAGGGAGGGGGCTGGGGGGGCATTCTGTCGGGGGGTGGGGGTAGATACCAACTGAGTGTTTTGTAAGGTGGCTAGGTTGGTGGGGGGGTCTTTTGGTACTGGCAAACGTGACAGGGCGTCTGCATTAGTATGGAGTTTGCCGGGACGATATTGTATGGTAAAGTCGTAGTCCTCTAGTGTCTCCCTCCAACGTACCAAAATGGCTGAGTTGGTTTCGCACCTACGCAGCCATTGTAAAGATTGATGGTCGGTAATTATTTCGAGTTTTGCGCCCAACACAAATGACCGGAAGTGGCTGAGTGCCCAAATGATCCCTAAGCACTCTCGCTTGGTGGCTGCATAATTCTGTTGTGGTTGGGTGAGGGTGGAGCTGGCATACGCTATCACATGTTCCTTTCCGTCTCTGAATTAAGCTAAAACTGCACCCATGGCGTACAGAGATACGTCGGTATAAAGACGGAAAGGTTTCTGGTAGTCAGGGAAAACGACAATAGGGGCTGGGATTAGTTTTTGCTTCAAAGTGTTAAACGCGAGGTCTCTTTCAGGTGTCCAGGTGAACGGGGTGTCTTTGTGGGTAAGTTGGTGGAGGGGTCTGGCTATGGTGGCAAAGTGGGGGACGAAACGTCTGTAGTATGTGGCTAAACCTAGAAACGAACGTATTCCTTTAACAGTGGTGGGTGGGGTTTGGTTTTGTATGGCTTGAAGTTTCTTTGGGTCTGGCGCAATACCATGTTCAGATATCACGTGTCCGAGAAAATCTACCTTATTCCGGGCAATCACGCACTTTGAGGGTTTTAATTTCAACCCGGCGGCTCGGATTCTTTGAAGGACTTGTCTCAACCTGAGGAGGTGTTCTTCCCAGGTTGGAGAGTACACAATAATATCGTCCAGATAGGCTAGGCAGGTTTCCCAGGTTAGGCCATGTAATACCGTTTCCATCAAACGGGAGAAAGTGGCGGGTCCGTTACAGAGGCCAAAAGGTAGGACGTTAAATTCATAGTGATGGCCACCACTAGTGGAAAATGCTGTTTTCTTTTGGTCCTCGGCCTTGATAGGCCCTTGCCAATACCCTGCTTGCAAGTCGAGGGTAGTGAACCATTTGGATCCGTGTAGGGAGGCAAGGGAATCGTCTATTCGGGGTAAGGGCGTAGTGTCTTTAATGGTTATGTCATTTAACCTCCTGTAATCGACGCAAAAACGGGTTGTCCCATCTTTCTTTTTTACTAAGACAACAGGGGAAGATCAGGGGCTAATGGACGGGGTGGCAATCCCGGCCTCTAACATTTCCTGGACTTGGCGTTCCTCTTCCTCTTGTTTTATTTGTGAATCACTCATAACACGACGTCAGAAGATCCAAAACTGTGTAAAGTGTAAACAGGTAGCTCACATGAAGTGCATCTCTAAGAAGACCAACAGTGAAGAACGGGAATTCCTTTGCAATAAGTGTGCCTTGCATTCATTACCGAATATTAATGTAAATGATCCAAGTATTAACAACTCAGAATCCAGCCAGGACACATTCAAAATCAAAGATGAATACAGAGTGTTCACCAACAAAGGGCTCCATCTTATCCACATTAACGCCAGATCAATGTACCATAAATTGTCAGAAATAAACTTGTTAGCTAATAAGGCCAAAGCTTCAATAATTGCAATCACAGAAACCTGGCTGGATTCAAGTATAAACGATGGTGAAATAAACATTCAAGGTTTCAACATGGTTAGGAATGATCGCAATAGGCATGGGGGAGGAGTATGTCTGTATGTAAAAAACAACCTCACACACAACTAGGACCGATCTCCATGTAGAAAATCACGAAGCTCTGTGGATCGACCTACACCTGCCGAGGACAAGACCCATCACAATTGGGGTATGCTATAGGCCACCAGCCGACACACAATTCCTGACCAAATTTGAACGAACTTTGTCATCGCTAGACCCTCGGAATGAATCCATCATACTAGGGGATTTTAACCTGTGTTACAAACAACGAAATGATAGGCTTGTACGAGAATATAGGCATATCCTGACAATGCACAATCACAAACAACTCATCACAACCCCCACACGTATCTCTGAGAACACTGCCACAATATTAGACCACATAAACTGTAACAGAGAGGACAAAATATCCCAATCAGGGGTTATACAGACTGGGATAAGTGATCACTTCGTCACATATTGCACACGGAAAACCAAAAAAATTACCCTAGAGAATCACAAGATTATCAAAACAAGGTCACTCAGAAACTACAATAAGGAAACATTTCTGGCCATTTTATGGAATACAGACTGGTCTCCAGTGTTTTGAAGTACAAACGTTAATGACGCATGGGTTGGCTTCAGAACCATCATCACAAACATCCTAGACGAAATAGCTCCTCTGAAAGACATACGAATTAAAGCAAGGTCAGACCCATGGATCAACAATGACATACTACACCATCTGGAACACAGAGACAATCTGTTAAAAAGGCTAGCGAAACATAGACAGGATCAAGGTCTGAAACATGAGTTCAACAGGGCCAGGAATAAACTAAGTAGGAAAATGAAATCAGCGAAAAATAATTATTTTCACAATAAGGCAGAGGAATATCAGAATAACCCAAAGAAACTATGGAGGCACCTAAAAACAACAGGCTACAGCAACAAGACAAGGGATTCGTCTAACACTAATATTGCTCTCACCATTAATGATCAGGTTTGCCACGATAAACGACAAATTTCAACCTACTTCAACTCCTTCTTCACTTCCATAGCAAACACACTTGCACAGAACCTACCTCAACCTCTCAATAAATACACGACAACAACGGCCACCTTTCGTAATTTCTACAGAGATAAAGACATACACCCGAACACATTTAGATTGCAAAATGTTACACCAAAATACACTTTTGACGAGCTGTCTAACCTAAATGTACATAAGAGCACAGGACCAGACAAAATTCCTGCCAAATTTCTACGAGATGGAGCCATTGGTATAGCAGGCCCCCTAACCCACATCATCAACTTGTCAATTAACACCAACACAGTACCTGCTGAACTAAAGGAAGCTATTGTAACCCCTCTATTCAAGAAAGGAAATAAACTAGAAGTTGGCAACTACAGACCAGTTAGCATATTATGTATTGTATCTAAAATCCTTGAAAGAGCGGTATACACCCAAATTGAACACTACCTCAAACAAAATTATCTATTCTATAAGTTTCAATCAGGTTTCAGATGCATGTACTCGACAGACTCCTGTCTCATCCACTTAACCCGGGAGCTGCGGGGAGACTCTTAAGAGTTCCCCCGGCGCACTGCGGGGAGACTCTTAAGAGCAGAGACTTTGAACACGTACCAAAACCGCGCGTTTATAGCCAGGCGGCTGAAAATTGGTGTGGGTATAGTACTACATGTCAACTCTCGATACCACCCCGCCAAACGCTCGCCCCGCACTCGTGCAAGCACCACCGCGCCAGTAACCACGCACTAGTCATGGAGCCTACACGTCCCTCACGCTCGCTCCCTGATGACACAACCAGCCCTCCTTCTGGTGGTGTTAGCCGCCGTGGAAGGCAGAGGGTGGCTGCCAAAGACCCTAGCTACCAGTACGACACGCCCTACAGCTCAGAGGACGAATCACCAGCACCAAAAGCACGTAAAACACGTGCAAGCAGGGCAATGGCACAGAGGTCATTGGTCTTTCGGGACACTGCCACCACGACCCAGGCCACTGCAACAACCACTACCACCACCACTGCCACCACTGCCACCCCTGCCACCCCTGCCACCGGTACCAGCGACGCAGGAGGCCGCCCTAGGGCTGCATTACCTGCGGGGGCAGGAAAAATGAAAGGCACGGGCGTAGGGAAAAGAACCCGTACGCCAGCCACAGTGCCCCTACCACCACCAACACCACCAGCCGCCCCTGGCCCGGCTGCCCCTGCCGCCCCTGCTGCCCCTGCCGCCCCTGCCGCCCCTGCTGCCCCTGCCGCCCCTGCCGCCCCTGCTGCCCCTGCCGCCCCTGCCGCCCCTGCCCAAGGAACAGGGAAGGGGAAGGGGAAAGGGAGAGGGAAAGCGACTGGGAAAGCGACTGCTGGCCCTGGTGTCCCTGCCGGCCCTGCTGCCCCTGCCGCCCCTGCCGCCCCTGCTGCCCCTGCCGCCCCTGCTGCCCCTGCCGCCCCTGCCCAAGGAACAGGGAAGGGGAAGGGGAAAGGGAGAGGGAAATCGACTGCTGGCCCTGGTGTCCCTGCCTGCCCTGCTGCCCCTGTTGCCCCTGCCGCCCATGCCGCCCCTGCCCAAGGAACAGAGAGAAGGGCGACAGGCACCACCATCATCTTGCCATCAAGGCCACGCACCACTGCTGCCCCTGCCGCCGCCGCCGCCCCTGCCGCCGCCGCCCCTGCCGCCGCCGCCCCTGCCGCCGCCCCTGCCACCACCTCTGCTGTCCCTGTCCATAAGACTCCCGCACGTGCCAAAGTGACCCGGAAAACTCTTACACCATCTAAGTATGCCGCCCTGCTGTTTGATGGTGATTCGCAGGACATTGGCAGCCCGGGTTTCGACGACGAAGCCCTAGCACGGGACCAAGGGTGGGGGGATTTGGGAGTGGACAGTGGGAGTGAGTCCGACGTCGGTGACGAAAACGAGGAAGGGCATCGTCTGTCAAGTGAAGAGGAGGGTAATGATGATGAAGTGCTGTATCGCGACCATGGAAGCGATATTTCAGACGCAGAAGCAGACGCAGACGACATTCCGATCCCTGGCATGCCTTCGTTCGATTGGTCTGACGGGGTCAATTTTGTACCTGACGTGCCCCAGTTCAATCCTGGGACGTCAGGAACAACTGACGACTGGCCCTGTGATGATCAAGCGAACGAAAGCGACTTCTTCCTAGCTTTTTTCGACATGGAGGTAATGACGTACATCGTTGCCCAAACAAACGCCTACTACAGGTGGGTGTTTGGCAGATTGGACGTCCTTTCTCCAAAAGCGAGAATACGAGGCTGGGTGGATACGACTGTGGCAGAATTTCTGACGTTCTTTGCCTTGTTGTTCCTCATGCCTCTGATCAAGAAGCATGTGTTGCAACACTACTGGAAGCACGACCCTCTCATCGCCACCCCAACTTTCAATAAGTTCATGACTCGTGACAGATTTTTGTTGCTGCTAAGATTTATGCACTTTGCAGACAACGAAAATCCTAACAGGATTGACAGGATATGGAAAGTTCGGGATGTGTTCACCATGTTGTTGGAGAGGTATAGGAAATACTTTTACCCCTTCCTCAATTTGGTGATTGATGAGTCGCTCGTGCTCTTCAAAGGACGTCTTGTTTTCAAGCAGTATATCCCCTTGAAGAGGCATAGGTTCGGAATCAAGCTCTTCGTGTTGTGCGACTGTGAAACTGGAATAGTGCTTGACATGATCGTGTATACAGGAACTGACATTGACGTACCGAAAGCCGCTGCCAATGACCCCATGGGCATGTCAGGTGCCATCGTCAGGAAAATGTTGGCACCTTACCTGGGCAAAGGCCACATCATCTACACTGACAACTGGTATACTTCTCCTGCTCTCTGCCAGTTTCTTTATGACAACCAAACGGGGTCATGTGGGACTGTCAGAAAGACAAGAAAGTTTATGCCAAAGTTCACAGGTGATGTCATTCCTCTCACAGATGCCTCCTCCAGTGACACACCTTCAGAAGACGACCTGGCCCAGGAACACCGCGAGAGGCATGTGCGAAGAAGGCGACGAAAGGGGCAGAAATACAAGCAGCTCGAGAAGTGTGGGAAACTGATAGCCCTGAAGTGGAAGGATAAGCGAGACGTCCACCTGCTTTCCACCGTCCACACAGGTGCCCAGGTGGATTCTGGCAAAATCCACTACCGAACCAGGAAGACAATCTACAAGCCCGACATGGTAGTGGACTACACCAAAAACATGCGCCTGGTGGACAAGTCTGACTGTCAGCTGTCAGGTGTTGAGTGTCTGAGGAAGACTGTGAAGTGGTATCACAAGCTCTTCCTCCACCTAGTTGACATAACGATGCTGAACGCCTACAACTTGTGGTTGGTGAAGAAGGATATGGCCCCAAACCAGAAGCTGAAATTCCGGGAGTTCGTGTACAACGTCTCCTACCAACTCCTGGAGAAGTATGGCACCACCACTCACAGACGTACGGCATGGCGTGGGGATCACGTTCCTGACCGCATCCAGCTGGGTGTCGAAAGACACTACACAACCAACACCGAGCTGATTGGCACTCGTCACAGGCAGGTGCAGTGCACCGTCTGCAGCTCCAGTGTGAGGAAACCCCATGTAACCAAAAGAGTCACCTCAATGTGCGCCGAGTGCAAAGTTGCACTCTGCCTGGGTGACTGCTTCAGGGACTACCACACCTTCAAGAACTACTGAGTGTCGGCCCCTGCCCTGCCCTGCCCTGGACTCGCCCCGTGCCCTGCCCTGGACTCGCCTCCTGCCCTGCCCTGCCCTGGACTCGCGCCATACCTTACCTGACCTGACCTAATTGATCACGCTACCTCATAATGTAACATATATTATATAATGTATAAGTTCCAAAGATGTCCCTGTGATATAGCTTTTACATTATATAATTGTATGTTTCATTATTTAGTTTATAAGTTTCAAAGATTTACATGTAATATGCCTTATTTTTTTAGTATATCAATATATATGTTTGTTATTAGCCTAAGTAATGTGTATATAATTATTTTCTTACCTCAAATGAATTGTACAAAAATAAATATGTTTCAATAAATCATGTCAAACCTACTATGATAATAAAATAAAACAATAAAAAAAGAAAAAAAGAAAACAAGGTCATGTCATTGTATTCTTACAATATGATATATTCTATGAATATTTCATATTGTTTGAATACAATGGCATGATCTTGTAAAAAAAAAATTTATAAATTTTTTTCTAGACAATATAAAACCTTCCCCATAACCCCCTCCTGGATTCGATCCCACTACCCTACGACACTTTGAGTTTTCCAGTCCGCGACCTTACCAACCATGCCACAGGAGCTCATACCAAATATCACTCAAAACTTCGTGTCTACAATCGAAATGACAATATACAAAAAAAAATGAATTATCCCACCAATTTACGTTTGTAAATTGATGGGATTATCAATTATATCATGCCAAGGTTTATAATAGTTTGTCTCTGTCAAGAATTAGTAATTATATAACTTTATTCTGTCAAAAATTGCCCAAACACTCAGCAAAATTGCCCCTCTCAGTGTGACTCCACTCATTTTCACACGGTCAGGCGGTCACGAGGTGACCCTTGCCGCTCCTTGATTCTCCAGCTACAGCAGCTCTGTCTGGGAACAAAATTGGTATAAATACAATAATGGATAAAATACTCTTCACAAATACATTTGTATTGTATAATATTGTAAATAAAAATGAATAATAACTGTGTGGGTGTCGAAAATTGCTCAACCAGCTTTCTTATGTCTCGCCTACGCGCGTATATTGGATTATACATAGTCATGACTGTCATACAAATAATTGCAGTAGGTCTCGAATATACATTTAGATTGCATATTACTTCGAAATAAATAAGTAAACGTTTCTCTGGTGGCAATCTACCCTTTCGCAGGTGTAAGGAGACACCAGTCTATATTTAGCCCTCTATCACAACAGGCAATCTGCCTGTGTTGACTCAGCACCGTCGCTGGTGGTCTATAAATATAGTACTTTATTTACAGTCAATGGCCTACATGTTTCTGTGGTACTTCACATGTGTCTATAATGCAATGTCTGCTTGCATAAAAATGCAATTCTGAAGTCCATTTAGATGTACGACATACGCATGTCTCAGTTTCTCTCTCTCTCTCTCTCTCTCTCCATTCCTGACTCATGTTATTGTAGACCTGTTGATGGCAACGAACACCAGCCATCTGGTAGACATAAGGGTCAAAATACCAAACATCAATACGCCTGGGGCGCCTCCACAATTATCACTAAGCTGGTTATCTATCTAGAGATCTGCCTGACTTCCATCTCTCCACGACTCACTCACTCACTGCACCCCTGCATGCCTCCCTCCCACCCACCCACCCCCAACCCCCCCTTTCAGGCTTCCGTCTGCTAGAAACACATTCACAATTTGCGTAAATATCGCATCAATTGGGCTATATGCGGTATATTCCTTGTTATATGGGACGCCTACATATGTACACGTCTTTATTATAGCATGAGAGTGCTCTAAATACAAGATTGACGTGATATTTATGGCGTAACACACCCTCTCCCCCTTTCATTCCCACCACAACTCACTCACACCTTGATTCACGCATAGAAACTCATTGATAATGTGCGTAAATATCGCATGAATTGGTTTATATGCGGTATATATTTTGATATATGGCACGTATACATACGTACAAGTCTGTATTATAGCGTGACAGTGCTCTACGTACAAGATATACGTGATATGTATGGCGTAAACCACACTCTCAGCTCATAAATTGCCGCCAAACCTCCAACACATCTTCATTCCCGCCTAAATATTCTCTTATAATTCCCTTATATATTGCAATTTTTGGTCACTATGAGGCATATTCATTGTTATATGGGTGCCCTACACATGTATACATACTCTAAATAGCCTAAAAGGGCTCGAAAAAGGAGATATACGTGATAATACGCGGTAACCCACCCCCTCCTCCCTCTCCTATCCCCTGCGCGCGTAAATATTCGGCAGGGAAATCTCGCCGCTCGATGACAATCTAGCCGCGCGGTGCCATTCGCTCCACATTTTTCAACTACGGACCGTTCCCCTACCCCCCCAGGACATTTTTTGGGGGGTCAAATATATATGGGCCGATGCACGCAAACATTCCCTACACGATGATGTACTTTTTATCGAAATTGGCAATAGGTCCCAAAATCATCATAGGTGCGCACAGTCTTACCCTGTAGAAAACCCCCTGTGCGCCGCGGAGAGGTTAACGGATCACATTCGTAAAGAAATGTCTAAAGGTAACTACACCGGTATGGTTCTTCTTCATCTACAAAAAGCGTTTGACACAGTAGACCATGATATCCTATGTAATAAACTACAAGCTATGGGCATAGGGTCTGTGAACTGGTTTAAATCTTATCTTAGTGGTAGAACCCAAAGAGTCAAAATTGATGATAATATATCTGAGCCTATGCCAATTAACTGTGGGGTCCCGCAGGGAAGCATCCTTGGTCCCTTACTCTTTCTCTGTTATGTGAACGACATGGAACTGAGCGTCTCATGTAAATTATTACTGTATGCAGACGACAGCATGCTTCTGGTTTCAGGAAAAGACCCAATAAGTATTGCCGCTTCACTTTCCAAAGAACTAGCATCATGTAGTGAATGGCTAGTGGACAATAGACTATCTCTACACCTGGGCAAGACGGAAGCCATCTTATGTGGAACAAAACGCAAACTGAAAGACATTGTGGGCTTCTCGGTCAACTGTAATGATATTCCTATAACAACAGTGTCACAAGTTAAATATCTCGGACTGAAACTGGACGGGAGTTTGTCAGGTGAAACAATTTTGGAATCTATCCTGAGTAAGTGTAGAGCACGTATAAAATACCTGTATAGACAGGTGGGATGCTTGCCCGCGGCGACCAAAAAGACCCTCTGCCAAGCGCTTGTTCAATGTCATTTTGACTATTCTGTGTCATCCTGGTACTCTGCATCATCTAAATCAGCACAGCACAAACTTCAGGTCACTCAAAATAAAATGGTTAGGTTCATGCTGAACCTAGGACCCAGATCACATGTTGGCCAGGAACAACTTCAGTCACTAGGTATGCTCAATGTCTCTGACAGGGCCAAACAAATCAGGCTAACTAATGCCTTCAACATTTTCTATGACAGAGCTCCAGGGTATCTAAAGAATGATTTTGTTAAAGCAAATGAGAGGAGTGGACATAATACAAGAAACATGATGTTTAATTTTAAGGTCCCGAGAATCCAAGGACAGGGTAAGCAAACATTCTTCTTCACTGCCATCAAAGACTAGAACGACCTACCCCAGTCAGTCCGTGAAAAGAGAACACTGTATTCCTTCAGACGTAGCCTGAAGGAACACCTGAACCGGACAGCTGCGAGAAGGGAGCACCAAGCTTATGTCTACTACTAAATACGACATAAGAGATAGACAAACCAAACTGAAATGATTACTGATTACGGATTACTGATATTTACTATAGGATGTAAGGTATCTTAAAATAAGCCCCTAGAAATACTTTCTCTAAAGTATCTATTTCTTTATCCTCCCCAGTTCCCCAGCTAACCTAATCCCACAAGGACCCCAATGGAAATACGCCTAACGGCCTTATTGGGCTATCCTTAGTTGGAATTATGCAAGGCTGGTACATGTCATGTTTATAACAAACTATGTGGTACCAACTCTGTAAATTGCTAACTGAATAAATATTATTATTATTATTATTATTATCATTATTATTCCTGACGTTGTATGGGGTTCTTTCTACGGGATGGTTGTCATATGGAGGGGCCTGTGGTGTTAATGATGTGTTGTTCTACATCAGTCTGTCCGATTTCGGTGGGTCGTTGGGCAAACACGTCACTGAATTCCAGCAGTAGGTCGTACATGCCGTTCTTTTGGTGGTCAGATAGTGTCTCAGGGAGAGGGGGCAATTGGAGGCTGGTAGGGGTGTCGTTACAATGTAGGGGGAGGTCATCGAAAGTTTCGAGGTCTCCTATAATGAGACCTTTTGGTAATGTCAGGGGTTCCTCTGAGATATTTGCCACGAGAATGTGGTTGATGCGAGCGGAAATGATGGCGGGTTGTAAGAGGCAACGATGGGGGTTGGGGGACGTGTTAGTAGGGGAAAATATCATGTTAGTTTGGGGTATGGGCCGCAGGTTCACCCATTTTTGATGGTGGGGGGGAATTTGGCATTTATCCTGAACTACCGCTGGGCTAATGATGGTGGGGGATTGACTGGCGAGCAGGTGCTTGGTACTTATAAGGGGGGCAAGGTCACTTTGGTGGGGTTCACGCGTGAGGGGGGGATTAACGGCGCGTGTGGGAGGATCAGTGGGGGGGGGGTTAGAAAACGGGATTTGTTGGAGGAACTGCGGAGGGTTGGTGGGGGGAGCGTTGTCGGTGGCAGTAACGGTTTGTTTGGAATTTATGTGGATTTGGTGGTTTTGTTTGTCATGAGAGGGCGAGTCAAGTGTGGGGTTGTGAAGTTTTCTAGGGGTGTGAATTGTGTGGGGGTGGAAGGGAGCTACTGACGAAAAACTGTCACAAGGGGGATTGGGGTGGTGGTGGAATAGCTGGGCATTTCTGGGGGCATGGTGGGAACATGGTTGTGTCCCTCGGTCGGCACGCGTGAGGGGGGGATTAACGGCGCGTGCGGGCGGTTCAGAGGGGTGAGAGGTGAGCGAGTTAGAAAACGGGATTTGCTGGGGGGACTGCAGAGGGTTGGTGGGGAAAAAGTTAGGTGTAGAACATGGGTTATTGGTGTCGGACTGGTGAATTGATTTGGGGTTGTTAACAGGACGAAGGTGGGGATTTTTTTTGGTGGCAGTAACGGTCTGGTTAAAGGTTATGTGGGACTGGTGAGTTTGTTGGTCATGAGAGGGCGAGTCAAGTGTGGGGTTGTGACATTTTCTAGGGGTGTGAATTGTGTGGGGGGGAAAGGGAGCTACTGACGGAAAACTGTCACAAGGGAATTGTTGTTGGTTGTGGGATAGTTGAACATTTCTGGGGGCATGGGAAAAACATTGTTGGGTACATCGGTCGGCATTTTCTCTGGAAACATGTGTACATAAACATTGGATAGAATTATGGTTACATATATCAGAGTCTGTCCTGAAAACATGGGAGGATTTATTCTGGACAGAGTTACGAGAATTGAGGGGATTACCGAGAGGGAGTTGCTTGGACTTGTCTTCTTTCGTTTGTTGAGGCATTTTTATACTGAATTGGGTGAGGTTTTGAGAGAACTCGGGGCAAGGGGAGGGTTTAGGAGTCACCTTAGTGCTAGCTGCAACTTGGTAACCCTGACTCAGGGTTTGTTGAGGGGGAATGTGTTTTTTCTTTTTGGGAATGGGTTTCTGCGTGATTGGTTTGTCAGAGGCTTTGGGCTGGAATTTTTTGAATGAGATCAGCCTTTGGCCGCAGTCAATCTGGGCCTGGAGTTTTTGAAGGAGGTCAAGTCCAAGGAAACCATCATAATGTTTACAGTTGGAGGAAAATACTGTGAATGTGTGATAACAACGAGCATGGGGGTCAGGAGTGGTTACTGATAGGGGTAAAGTGTCTCCTAGGAGATTTAAGTAAGTATCAGCAGCTGAGATGAGTTCTGTTTTGGTGTTTAACAAAGGGCCAAATAGTCGGGGATGTTTTTCATAGTAAGATTTGAACAAACATGACTTGGCAGCTCCCGTGTCGATTAGCAAGCGGACAGGAATGTCCTTGATTTTGGCCATGTAATAAATGGGGGCAGTGCGACTAGTTATGGCGTCCCCCGCCGAGCCCATCGTGGGCGGGGGATACTTTTAAAATCCTGGGGGTCGGTATCTACCTCCTCCAGGGTTTCCTCGGTAACGTCTGAGGTCATGATATGGGGGGCTATTTCTTCCTCTTGTCCCCACTCCTCTTCATTTACAGAAATGCGAGGAGTAGAGGGGCGAGGTTTGGCAGAGTCACGAATTTGATGGAGGGCACACTGAGCATTACAGGCAGGGAAATCATAGGGGTTGATAATGACTAAGGTAGGGTTTTTACTTTGGTAGGTGTTGTAGTTGCTGTTCCGGTTGAAGATTCTGCGTGGCTGGGTCGGTTGGAACCGGGGTCTACTGGGTTGGGGCTTGCCGGAAGGGTAGGTGGGTCTGTTGTTGAAGGATGAGGCTGGGTAGGCATTCTTGGAGTTTTGGTGGTCGGTTTGCTGCGGGTGCGTGGGAAACCTCTTGATTGCAGCGATTTGGGTGGGTGCTTCTGTGCGCACGGCCAAAATACGTCGGATCGTGATGAGATCTTTTCTGTATCCGACGAAATCGTGCACACGGAAATGGTCTTTTACTGCTGAGGCCAATATCGACACAAGGTTGACCAGAATTTGCTGTTCTTGTTGGATTCTGGTCAACGTGGGGAAAGAAATTTTTATGTGTTGGGCAATCTTATTCGCTGTGGCATCTACATCGCCTTCGAATTTAGTGTCTTGGATACGGGTGTGGGCCACGAAAACGCCCAACGAAGGCTTAATGGCTTCTATCACTATTGGGCGAAATTCGTCCCAGGTGAGAGCAGGGTGCACTTGATAGGCAACCAGGGAAACGGCTTTTCCCAGGTGCGTTAATGTTACGGCTATTTTTTCTGCGTCCGTGGTGTAAGCTAGGTCAAGTACGGGTTTCACTATGTCCATGAATGTTTCGATCTCATAAGTTTCTCCATCATAATGTGGGATGGGAATGTGAGAACGGTGCGCCATGATGTTCTCGTGTTCTGGCTGTTCCAAACTTGCAATGTAATGCAACCTTTTATCCGAATCAAGAACCACCGCTGCCGCCAATGTTATGCCCTGTTTTTCTACAGGTTTAACTTGGGTAATGTGAATTCTAAATGACTGGGTATATAAGGCTGCATGCACAATACAAGGTATGAGGAATAGAGAACACAAAATAAACACACGGTAACACGACACAATTTCAAGTTTATTGAAGTAAGTAAATAAAGAGCATGGAAAGATAGTAATTCTTGCACAAAACAAATAATAGAAGGGAACTGCTAGCATTAGCGGATCTGGATGGAGCCTAGTCTCCCACTTCCAACGTTCAGGTATACTCTTCTGATCACGGGTTTAATTAGCAAGTTTTATTTTACTGGAAGACCTCAATATATTCATGTAATTCAATTTCACTGATTTGATCTCTTACTGGCTGGTCGCGTGCCCAAGTAGCAGCTCACAGTTAGGATTAGACACGCGTATATTGTAGAACACGGAATCTCTAGTAACCTCATGGGGGTACTGATCTAAGTTTTATATTCTTATGGCAGAAATACGTAGAACACAAATCAGTGGGCGAACGTTAGATATCACTAGAGTTTTAATATCTGAATAAGGTAATTACGAGAGTCAATGTCGCCTGTTAATTAATGAGCACTGATATGCTTAGTACGTCCCAAATGGAATGGTTAAATATGAGTTACACTGGGCAAGGTTATAGACACTTTATAGAAAGTTAATAAGTGAGTGTCAAACTAGTACTATAACACTTAGTACTAGCAACATGAATCTTGAATAGTATTTGTAGATGTGGTCCTGGTTATCTTGCTTCCGGTGATGTTGGGGGCTAACGACTGGTTCCTCGGCCGTCCAGGTGGTCCAAAATGTAGGAAGTTCTCAAGTCGGATCTCTTGACGATCGTTGCTGGCTACACACTTATATACCCACGAATTTGTGTGACGGTTATAAGGTGCACGTTAGGACTTGTACATCTACAGATCTTCTATTTAACTTGTGCCATGGAGTCTGCCGGCTCGGGAATCTCTCAACTCAGGAACAACACAAGGGAAGAGCTAGAGGTTAACTTCAGGGTAGTGACCATTGGTTGGTGTCTAACTTTCAACTGATTTGACTGGGGGCGGGAGCTAGGTTTATAGGCTCGGTTCTGGACACTGTAGACAATGGGGACTCGAGTCTTATGGACTTATTTGAGCTCTCAATAGATATGGGGACTGGGTAAGATGGTGATTACTGTTGTGGCACATGGCTATAGGAAGCCTTCAATTTGTGATATAACTGAGCCTTAGTACAAGGTACTATTTTGGCTATACTGGAAGTATTTATGGAAGGGAGACTGGATCTACTTTGCGGGGAGGACTGGGACAGCTGTGATAGGGGCGTCTCTCTTATATTGCTTAGTCTTTGTTCTATTGCATAGCTGAGGTGCTAATTTGACTATCCGAGAATGCAAAACAGGTGGATGGGTTATTGTGGGTATAGAGAAGTGAGTAAGGGGGTTAGACATGCATGGTTAGTTCATTGATAGGAAGAATTCCTAGGCTACCTGGCAATGACCCGGAAGTCAAAACAGGGGCCAGGTATACCTCCGCGGGGGTGGGGGTCTCCCTCCTCGGGTGGGTAAAAAGGGGTAGCCGGGCGCTCTCTCTGGGATGGTCGTCCGGCGGCTGTGGCTAGGGGCTTGCCATATCACCAGTGTTTGTAATAACCCTCTGTTTATGAGACAGATGTGGGTGTTCTTAATATCAAAACCGAAGGTGCCTTGGCTAGCTGGGTGTACTCGGTTGGTTGTTAATTGCATGGCTTGCTGGATGTGGTGGAGACTGGTTGTTAACTCTGCCACATTTATCTGGAAGTATGGCAATAGAAATTAGTTACTGGCGAGGCGGCGAGCCTCGCACCGACGACCATGGGGTGCAGGGTTGTGAATGGGTTGTAAGAGAATAGATGGCATGCAAGGGGTTAGTAAAGTTCTAATGTTGTTCTGGCCTACTAAGTGAAGGTAGGCTGGATAGGAGTATATATATAAAAGGTTGGAGAGCGTGAGCAACGGAAAATTCAAGGATCTTCAAGAGGTATGAGAGAGAGGCTAGGTCGGACAAGAGTCGAGAAGCGCGGGTGTCTTAATGAGAGGGGGGGGGAAGTTCAGGGGCTACAGGGAAATTTGCCCCTAAGGTCCCTGGGCGTGGGGGTGGCATTAGGCTACAATTGATATTGTAGTTTGAAAAGACAGTGAAAGTACGTTAGTCAAATGCTACCGGGGGATGCAAATACGGGGTGGTATATGAGTCTGGAAAAGATAGAATCATGTGGACTGTGGGGCGGTGGGGGAGAAGGAGGTTAACTGTAGGTGTGTGCGAGACTTGTGGATAAAGTAAGGAAAGACATGGTGTATTATTTCTCGTACATACGAGGGGTTATGGACCTATTATTTGACACGCTTTTTGTGTACTTCTATGTGTCCCTGGGAACTGCGTTTTCTATGAAATATTGACCCAAGGAAAGCGGCAGTTCGTAGGGGTACTACGTTATTGTTTCGAGGTACTATGATAGATACTGGTAACAAAGGTTATCTATGCAATCTCTGGTTGGGGTAAGGATTACGTTACAGCATGAGTGTATTAACTTCTAAGGTATATAACATCTACTTCTCGGATGCAAGAACATACATAGATATAATTATAGCTGTCTGATGTGTTGGCATTGGCTCAACGTAGGAACAGGGCATGGGTGTTTTTAATATGAATGTATATTCTTGTTCATCATCGTATAGGTAGAATCGGGCGGGTATGGGGTGTAGGACACGAAGTAATATGGCGTAGTGTGGACTGTGGATACGAAGGAGGTAAGCTGAAGACGTATGACAATTGTGTAAAAGTAAATGGAAAAAGGTGAACACAATGGCGCATAAAGATACTTAACCTAAGGATTGAATACATAGATTTATGGGGCGATGGGTCTTCAGAAAGCTTAGTCTGCAAGACAAGATGTTAGGGAATGTTAATATTAATACTTAAACTAAGGATTGCATACATCGATGAACGACGACATTATAGTCGTCGTCCTAATAAGGTGATGAAACCTGGTTGATCTGTACTTGGCACAATACGACACAAGGACAGTGCCGCTATGTCGTATCAATACTGGTGGCAGTTAATATTATAGAGACACTTAGGTACTAGAGGAACAATGCAAGGGGGCGACTGAGCACGGGTTACATATATCTATACTCGTCATGGGGAATGATATACGAGGTCTAGGGACAGGCGTGGGTGTTTTAACTTCTAAGATATATAACATCTACTTCTCGGATGTAAGAACATACATAGATATAATTATGGCTGTCGGATGTGTTGGCATTGGCTCAACGTCGGGACAGGGCATGGGTGTTTTTAATATGAATGTGTATTCCTGTTCATCATCTTTGTAGTTAGGAGTGTAGGACACGAGGGGGTAGTGTACGTGAGGTGTGGAAAATGGTCAGTTTAGAAAAGGTATGTAGGTGCAGCCTGGAGCTGCTTAGCCCTGCGGGCTTGGGCCTGTCTGAAATGGCTGGCTCGGTCAGCTGGTCCTTTCGTTCTGTGGACCTTTCTTTCGGGTGTTTCTGTGTGGTGTTCGCTCGTGGCTTCTGTGGTGGGCTTCTTGTTCTGGGGCATTTTACTGTTGGCCATAATATTCTAAAGCGGTATTGGTTCAATATATTTAAAATGCCCCAGAACGAGAAGCCCACCACAGAAGCCACGAACGAACACCACACAGAAACACCCAAAGGAAAGGTCCACAGAACGAAAGGACCAGCTGACCGAGCCAGACCCATTAACCTTTTCTAAACTGACCATTTTCCACACCTCACGTACACTACCCCCCTCGTGTCCTACACTCCTAACTACAAAGATGATGAACAGGAATATACATTCATATTAAAAACACCCATGCCCTGTCCCGACGTTGAGCCAATGCCAACACATCAGACAGCCATAATTATATCTATGTATGTTCTTACATCCGAGAAGTAGATGTTATATATCTTAGAAGTTAAAACATCCACGCTTGTCCCTAGACCTCGTATATCATTTCCCATGACGAGTATAGATATATGTAACCCGTGCTCAGTTGCCCCTTGCATTGTTTCTCTAGTAACTAAGTCTATAATATTAACTGCCACCAGCATTGATACGACATAGCGGCACTGTCCTTGTGTCGTATTGTGCCAAGTACAGATCAACCAGGTTTCATCACCTTATTAGGACGACGACTATAATGTCATCGTTCATCGATGTATGCAATCCTTAGTTTAAGTATTAATATTAACATTCCATAACATCTTGTCTTGCCAGACTAAGCTTCTGAAGACCCATCGCCCCATAAATCTATGTATTCAATCCTTAGGTTAAGTATTTTTATCAGCCATTGTGTTCACCTTTTTCCATTTACTTTTCCACAATTGTCATACGTCTTCTCCTTGCCTCCTTCGTATCCACAGTCCACACTACGCCAATTTACTTCGTGTCATACACCTCTTACCCCAACCAGAGATTGTATAAGATAACCTGGTTACCAGTATCTGTCATAAGTACCCCGAAACAATAACTAAGTACCCCTACGAACTGCCGCTGTTGTTGGTATATTTATATTTAATAGAAAACGCAGTTCCCAGGGCCAACTAATAGTATCCATAACCCCTCGGACTGATCACATAACTCTATCTTTTCCAGACTCATATACCACCCCATAGTTGCATTCCCCGGTAGCATTTGGCTAACATATTCTACTGCCTTTTCAAACTTCCATATCAACTGCAGCCTAAGCCACCCCCACGCCCAGAGACCTTAGGGTCAAATTCCCCTATAGCCCCCCTGCACTCCCCCCCTCTCATTATAAGACCCCGCACTTCTCTACTCTTGTCCGACCTAGCCTCTCTCTCATACCTCTTGAAGATCCTTGAATTGTCCGTTGCTAATGCTCTCCAACCTTTTATATATACTGCTATCCAGCCTACCTTCACTTAGTAGGCCAGAACAACATTAGAACTTTACTAGCCCCTTGCATGCCATCTATTCTCTTACAACCCCTTCACAACCCTGCACCCAATGGTCGTCGGTGCGAGGCTAGCCGCCTCGCCAGTAACTAACTTCTATTGCCATACTTCCAGATAAATGTGGCAGAGTTAGCAACCCAGTCTCCACCACATCCAGCAAACCCTACAATTAACAACCAGCCGAGTAAAACCAGCTAGCTAAGGCACCTTCGGTTTTGGTATTAAGGACACCCACATCTGTCTCATACACAGAGGGTTATTACGAACACTGGTGATATGGCAAGCCCCTAGCCACAGCCGCCGGACGACTATCACAGAGAGAGGGCGCCCAGCTCCCCCTTTTTGCCCACCCGAGGAGGGAGACCCCCACCCCCGCGGAGGTATACCTGGCCCCTGTTTTGACTTCCGAGTCATTGCCAGGTAGCACAGGAATTCTTCCTATCAATGAACTAACCATGCATGACTAACACCTTTACTAACCTCTACTAACTCACAATAAACCATTTACCTTTCTTGCATACTCTGATCACTAAATTAGCACCTCAGCTATACCATAGAATGAAGATTGAACAATCTAAGAGAGACGCTCCTATCACAGCTGTCCCCATCCTCCTCGCAAAGTAGATCCAGTCTCTCTCCCCTAAATACTTCCAGTATAGCCAAAATAGTACCTCTTACTAAGGCTCAGTTATATGAAAATATAAAGGCTGCCTATAGCCATGTGCCACAACAGTAAATACCATCTTACCTAGTCCCCATATCTATTGAGAGCTCAAATAAGTCCATAAGACTCAAGATCCCTACTGGCTACAGGGTCCAGAACCGAGCCTATAAATCTAGCTCCCGCCCCCAGTCAAATCAGTTGAAAGCTAGACACCAACCAGTGGTCACTACCCTGCAGTTAACTTCTAGCTCTGCCCTTGTGTTGTTCCGGAGTGAGATTCCAGAGCCGGCAGACTCCGTGGCAGATTTGGATAGAAGGACCTGCCCACGTATTTGAGAACTTCACACATATGGGCCCCCTGGACGGCCGCGGAACCAGTCGTTAGCCCCCAACATCATGGACGCAAGATAACCAGGACCAGACCCATCAGATACTACCCAAGATTCCCTTTAGCAGTACTACATATTACTGTGCTGTTTAGAGATTCACTAATTAATATTTCTACGAAGTGGCTATCTCTTTGCCCCAGTATAATTCATATAACCATTCAATTAGGAAGTGCTAAGCGTATCAGTGTTCATTATTTAACAGGCGATACTAACTCTCGTAATCAACCATATACCCAGATATTATTACCTAGAAGGAAACCCTAGTGATATCTGAAGGTTCGCCCACTGATTTGCGTTCTATGTATTTCTGAGACAAGAATATAAAACTTAGATCAGTACCCCCTGAGGTTACTAGAATTCCCGTGCTCTAAAATACGCGTGTCTAATCTAGTCTGTGAACTACGACTTGTGCACCAGAGCTACCAGTAAGAAATCTAACAGTGAATATGATTCTATAAGTAACATTGATGGTCTTCGGTATATAAACCTGTTAAATTAAAGCCAGTGATCAGAAGATTAATACCTGAACGTTGGAAGTGGGAGACTAGGCTTCATCCAGATCCACTTATGATAGTGTTGTTCGATTCTATTATATTGTCTTACACAAGTATTCTGCAGTGGTATATCAATAAACGTGATCGTGTAACTTGCTAGCATGTGTTTCTTTGTGTTCTCTATTCCTCATATCTTGTATTGTGCATACAGCCTTATATACCCAGTCAATTAGAACTCACATTACCCAAGTTAAACCTGTAGAAAAACAGGGCATAACATTGGCGGCAGCGGTGGTTCTTGATTCGGATAAAAGGTTGCATTACACTGCAAGTTTGGAACAGTAGAAGCATGGCAACATCGCGAAAATTTCAGCCACTCGCACACATTCCCAAGTATGATGTAAACACGTATGATATCACAACTTACTTAGACATAATAAAGCCAGTATACGATGTGGTACTTCATAATGACCGCGAAAAAAATCGCCATTGCAATTTCGCATATTATACAGTTGAGAGAAGCCGTTTCCCAACTTGTTGATAAGCCTACCTTTAAAGAATTCATTCGCCAAACTGTGACACAGTGTACGCCAGAGTTTACCTGGAACCAGTTTCGATCCTTCGTGATCCGGACCTTAGATCCACTTTTGGGTTCCCCCGTCGCCCCCAAAATAATAAAAGTCGACGAGATCAAGTATGAAGGGGATATAAATGTGACCCTCATACAACTCTACAGATACGTGATGACCACGTATAGCTATGAAGATTACGACCAACAAAATGAACTCTTATTCACCGCATTGTTAAACATCCTCCCACCCCACATCACCGCCCATCTCGACCCGTATGGCTTATTCGAAGAACATATGCTCTCCATCAGAGAAGAATGCCTACGCAGTTCGATGAATCCCCTATCCAACCCTTCAGCCCCTATCCAAGACTCCGTGCACCCTTCCAAAATGACTTCCGGTGAAAGTCCAACCCCAGTGCACTCTTCCTTGCCTCTATCCTCTCTGACCATCCCTAAATTTTCCCCTGCCCAGCCATCCACCAACGATCATCTTCCATCAATTGTGTTACCCCATAAACCCCATCCTTTTTCTATGCATGTCAAACAAACCCACCAACCCCAGATAACCGCTAACCAGACCGTGACTGCCACCAAGAAGATTCCCAAAATTCGTCCTGTTAACAACCCCAAATCAATACATCAGTCCTCTACCAATAACCCCTGTTCTACACCTAACTCTTCCCCCACCAACCCTCCGCAGCCCCCCCAACAAGCCCCGTATTCTAGCTATGCCTACCTATGTAGGCCTACCACAACATATTTTCCCCATGACCCCAGAAAACAAACCCACCAACCCCAGATAACCTCTAACCAGACCGTGACTGCCACCAAGAAGATTCCCAAAATTCGTCCTGTTAACAACCCCAAATCAATACATCAGTCCTCTACCAATAACCCCTGTTCTACACCTAACTCTTCCCCCACCAACCCTCCGCAGCCCCCCCAACAAGCCCCGTATTCTAGCTATGCCTACCTATGTAGGCCTACCACAACATATTTTCCCCATGACCCCAGAAATGTTCAGCTATCCCCCCACCAACAAAATTTCCCTTGTGACAGTTTTCCGTCAGTAGCTCCCTTCCACCCCCCACAATTCACACCCCTAATAAACTTCAAAACCCCACACTTGACTCACCCCCTCATGACAGACAAACCCACCAATCCCATATAACCTCTAAACAAACCGTCACTGCCACCGACACACCCCACCACTCTGATCCTCCCACACGCGCCGTTAATCCTCCCCTCACGCGTGACGACCTAAGGACCCAACCATGTTCCCCCCTTCCCCCAGAAATGCTCAGCTATTCCCCCACCAACAAAATTTCCCTTGTGACAGTTTTCCGTCAGTAGCTCCCTTCCACCCCCCACAATTCACACCCCTAATAAACTTCAAAATCCCACACTTGACTCACCCCCTCATGACAGACAAACCCACCAACCCCAGATAACCTCTAAACAAACCGTCACTGCCACCGACACACCCCACCACTCTGATCCTCCCACACGCACCGTTAATCCCCCCCTCACGCGTGACCCCCACCAAAGTGATTTCCCCCCCCTCATGCGTACGGAACACCTGCTCACCAGTCGGTCCCCCCCCATCATGAGCCCAGCTAAACTTTCAACCTCTACCAATTCCCACCCTGCCAGCCTAACCTCTCACGACCACATTCCGAACGAACGATCACCCCGTACAACCCCTACCTCCTTTTTCCCCCCTATCCTTGCCCCCTCTTCACCCTTACCCCACCCCCAAATTCCACCCCCAAAGATCCCGCTCGACAAAATACCACTCCCATCCCAATCCAACCACAAAACTTTTTCCACCTTGGCTAAACCCCAAAATACTCTCTCTCTCGCCCCAAACAACATAATCAACCTCTCAACTTCAACCATTCCTCGAAATCCCATCCATGTCTCTCCCGAAAATAAAAATCAGTCCAAATTCAACCCCTCTCAAACCACAACCCTGCCTGCCCAGACCCCCCCACCATCTCCCTATCAAATCCCCACACCCCAAACCTCCAAACCACCCGATCATAGTAAACTCTCAACCTTCAGCCTTACTCACCCTTCCCCAAACCCCACTCACGACCACAACTCTCTACACAATTCAACCCCTCCCCAGCACCAACCTCTTCCGCAACAACAACCCCGACTCGACCTGCCCATTTCATCTTTAAAACCCCCCTATCACTATCCCCGACCGAAACCACTTAGACCCCCCTCCAAAACTGGCCCCGGGCCAGCTCGCCCCCAGACCCACATTCCTAACGACAAGAACTAACGGTATATCCACCCCGCCCTTCCAAAGTGAAAGTGAAACCCCAAGGTCAAAGCCACAACCACCACCACCCCCTATTACCAGACCGTCACCCAGACTAACGGCGACCCTAAATAACACCCCCTGATGATGATGAGGATATGATTGTACTTTATTTTAGTTTTTTTTTTCAATTCCTAAGCGATTGGGCATGATTCTATAAATTTACATGTTTTCCATATACTGTATATATTATTTTTTTCCCTTAGTCATACTACTTTTCTTGTTAACCTACACTTTTCTGACTATCTTTTAAAATTGCTTTATACAGTGTTAAACACTTTACCTCTTCTTAATTTCCTGTGTTCTTAATTATCTGTTCTTTCTTAAATTTACATGTTTTCCATATACTATATATTATATTTTTGTTCCCTTAGTCATACTACTTTTCTTGTTAACCTACACTTTTCTGACTATCTTTTAAATTTGCTTTATACATTGTTAAACACTTTACCTCTTCTTAATTTCCTGTGTTCTTAATTATCTGTTCTTTCTTAAATTTACATGTTTTCCATATATTATATATTATATTTTTTTTCCCTTAGTCATACTACTTTTCTTGTTAACCTACACTTTTCTGACTATGCTTCTTTTTACTTCACCCTTGAGGCTCGAGGACGAGCCTATAATGAAGGAGAGGGAAGTAAAATGCCCCAGAACGAGAAGCCCACCACAAAAGCCACGAACGAACACCACACAGAAACACCCAAAGGAAAGGTCCACAGAACGAAAGGACCAGCTGACCGAGCCAGCCATTTCAGACAGGCCCAAGCCCGCAGGGCTAAGCAGCTCCAGGCCGCACCCATTTACCTTTTCTAAACTGATCATTTTCCACACCTCACGTACACTACCCCCCTCGTGTCCTACACTCCTAACTACAAAGATGATGAACAGGAATATACATTCATATTAAAAACACCCATGCCCTGTCCCGATGTTGAGCCAATGCCAACACATCAGACAGCCATAATTATATCTATGTATGTTCTTACATCCGAGAAGTAGATGTTATATATCTTAGAAGTTAAAACACCCACGCTTGTCCCTAGACCTCGTATATCATTTCCCATGACGAGTATAGATATATGTAACCCGTGCTCTGTCGCCCCTTGCATTGTTCCTCTAGTAACTAAGTCTATAATATTAACTGCCACCAGCATTGATACGACATAGCGGCACTGTCCTTGTGTCGTATTGTGCCAAGTACAGATCAACCAGGTTTCATCACCTTATTTGGACGACGACTATAATGTCATCGTTCATCGATGTATGCAATCCTTAGTTTAAGTATTAATATTAACATTCCCTAACATCTTGTCTTGCCAGACTAAGCTTCTGAAGACCCATCGCCCCATAAATCTATGTATTCAATCCTTAGGTTAAGTATTTTTATCCGCCATTGTGTTCACCTTTTTCCATTTACTTTTCCACAATTGTCATACGTCTTCCCCTTGCCTCCTTCGTATCCACAGTCCACACTACGCCAATTTACTTCGTGTCATACACCTCTTACCCCAACCAGAGATTGTATAAGATAACCTGGTTACCAGTATCTGTCATAAGTACCCCGAAACAATAACTAAGTACCCCTACGAACTGCCGCTGTTGTTGGTATATTTATATTTAATAGAAAACGCAGTTCCCAGGGCCAACTAATAGTATCCATAACCCCTCGGACTGATCACATAACTCTATCTTTTCCAGACTCATATACCACCCCATAGTTGCATTCCCCGGTAGCATTTGGCTAACGTATTCTACTGCCTTTTCAAACTTCCATATCAACTGCAGCCTAATGCCACCCCCACGCCCAGAGACCTTAGAGTCAAATTCCCCTATAGCCCCCCTGCACTCCCCCCTCTCATTATAAGACCCCGCACTTCTCTACTCTTGTCCGACCTAGCCTCTCTCTCATACCTCTTGAAGATCCTTGAATTGTCCGTTGCTAATGCTCTCCAACCTTTTATATATACTCCCATCCAGCCTACCTTCACTTAGTAGGCCAGAACAACATTAGAACTTTACTAGCCCCTTGCATGCCATCTATTCTCTTACAACCAATTCACAACCCTGCACCCAATGGTCGTCGGTGCGAGGCTAGCCGCCTCGCCAGTAACTAACTTCTATTGCCATACTTCCAGATAAATGTGGCAGAGTTAGCAACCCAGTCTCCACCACATCCAGCAAACCCTACAATTAACAACCAGCCGAGTAAAACCAGCTAGCTAAGGCACCTTCGGTTTTGGTATTAAGGACACCCACATCTGTCTCATACACAGAGGGTTATTACGAACACTGGTGATATGGCAAGCCCCTAGCCACAGCCGCCGGACGACTATCACAGAGAGAGGGCGCCCAGCTCCCCCTTTTTGCCCACCCGAGGAGGGAGACCCCCACCCACGCGGAGGTATACCTGGCCCCTGTTTTGACTTCCGAGTCATTGCCAGGTAGCACAGGAATTCTTCCTATCAATGAACTAACCATGCATGACTAACACCTTTACTAACCTCTATTAACTCACAATAAACCATTTACCTTTCTTGCATGCTCTGATCACTAAATTAGCACCTCAGCTATACCATAGAATGAAGATTGAATAATCTAAGAGAGACGCTCCTATCACAGCTGTCCCCATCCTCCTCGCAAAGTAGATCCAGTCTCTCTCCCCTAAATACTTCCAGCATAGCCAAAATAGTACCTCTTACTAAGGCTCAGTTATATGAAAATATAAAGGCTGCCTATAGCCATGTGCCACAACAGTAAATACCATCTTACCTAGTCCTCATATCTATTGAGAGCTCAAATAAATCCATAAGACTCGAGATCCCTACTGGCTACAGGGTCCAGAACCGAGCCTATAAATCTAGCTCCCGCCCCCAGTCAAATCAGTTGAAAGCTAGACACCAACCAGTGGTCACTACCCTGCAGTTAACTTCTAGCTCTGCCCTTGTGTTGTTCCGGAGTGAGATTCCAGAGCCGGCAGACTCCGTGGCAGATTTGGATAGAAGGACCTGCCCACGTATTTGAGAACTTCACACATATGGGCCCCCTGGACGGCCGCGGAACCAGTCGTTAGCCCCCAACATCATGGACGCAATCAGATACTACCCACGATTCCCTTTAGCAGTACTACATATTACTGTGCTGTTTAGAGATTCACTAATTAATATTTCTACGAAGTGGCTATCTCTTTGCCCCAGTATAATTCATATAACCATTCAATTAGGAAGTGCTAAGCGTATCAGTGTTCATTATTTAACAGGCGATACTAACTCTCGTAATCAACCATATGTCCAGATATTATTACCTAGAAGGAAACCCTAGTGATATCTGAAGGTTCGCCCACTGATTTGCGTTCTATGTATTTCTGAGACAAGAATATAAAACTTAGATCAGTACCCCCTGAGGTTACTAGAATTCCCGTGCTCTAAAATACGTGTGTCTAATCTAGTCTGTGAACTACGACTTGTGCACCAGAGCTACCAGTAAGAAATCTAACAGTGAATATGATTCTATAAGTAACATTGATGGTCTTCGGTATATAAACCTGTTAAATTAAAGCCAGTGATCAGAAGATTAATACCTGAACGTTGGAAGTGGGAGACTAGGCTCCATCCAGATCCACTTATGCTAGTGTTGTTCGATTCTATTATATTGTCTTACTCAAGTATTCTGCAGTGGTATATCAATAAACGTGATCGTGTAACTTGCTACCATGTGTTTCTTTGTGTTCTCTATTCCTCATATCTTGTATTGTGCATGCAGCCTTATATACCCAGTCAATTAGAACTCACATTACCCAAGTTAAACCTGTAGAAAAACAGGGCATAACAATATTATATATAAATGTTTTCCTTTGTCCATTTTGTGGCAGGATAAATGATGTTATTAAGTATAACTTATTTTGTTTACTGGGCCAATATTTATCAGCATGATTAACCTCAAGTGCGCATGGGGGTAATTAGACACCTCTGCCTGTGCGCATGTATTTGAGCTGTTTCCATCACTAAAATATTCATTTTACCATAAATAGCATTAATACTTATCCATATGCGCCTATTATAGGTTGATTATAAAGGTATTAACCTGTTACAACAATAAAACGAGTGAAAACAGCGTTTGGATGGTCAAAATCGGCGCTACAGGCCGCGAGTTGCATAATGTATGGGTGAGGCAACCTGCTTTCCCGCCAATTTCCCCCAAGGCCACTGAGACACTGTCGATCGATACTCTCTCTCTCTCTCTTGCACTCGCTTGCTAACAGTGATGACAATGCCCTGCTTGCAACTCGCTAATGTTAGCACGAAAATATACCTCAGAATAAGGGAATAACTGGGAAAATAGGTGATAACTGAAGGAGGTGAGGAAAATGGGGAAGGAGGGGAGGTAGAGGACTGATATTTTGCATGGCCCAAGGGCAAAAAATAAATATATATATTTTTTTTTCTATGTTTAAAATTTATTTATTTTTTCTCTGACTCTTAAGAGTCTTCCCGCAGTCCGCCGGGGGAACTCTTACGAGTCTTCCCGCAGTTCCCGGGTTAAGGCATAATGATATCGGTCCATTGTAGAAAATTAATAATAATGGGTTTCCATAGTTAATTCAGAAGAGGATGCACAATGTTGGGCCGATACAGTATATACATTCAAGAAATGGATAACTATCTTTAGTTAAAAGGGACAATATATTTAAGCCGTAAATTGGTAGAACATTGTTGGTCCTACATTATATTTGAAATGGCTTGCCAATCTCCGCTATCATTATGGAATATTTATGTTGGGCCAGTACTGGCATATCGCCTTTACCAAATAATGTCATCTACCTGCATTGGGCCTATATGTATCGGCCATAATGTGGCCAAAATATATTGGCCCTCTGTTGATCTTATTAATGATTTCCATAATAGATAGGTTGTTGGATGATAGATATTGGGTCAATAATAGCAACTACATGAAGGTAAAATATGTTGGCTTTTTTATATCTGGCCAAAATATGTTGGCCATAATCTAATGCGGTATTGGTTCAATATATTATTTATAAATGTTTTCCTGTGTCCGTTTTGGGGCAGAATACATTATGCTGGTCCAGCATTAGCAAATGATGTTATTAAGTATATCTTATTTTGTTTATTGGGCCAATATTTATCGGCCTGATTAAGGCATAATGATATCGGTCCGTTGTAGAAATAATAATGGGTTTCCATAGTTGATTCAGAAGACGATGCACAATGTTGGGCCGATACAGTAAATACATCCAATAAATGGATAACAATTTTTAATAAAAGGGCAAATATATTCCCAGCAAACATTGGAAGTACGGGCCAATGCCGGCAAGTCTGGAATGTAGGCTTTTTTATATTGGGCCAATGTATGTTGGCCAGAATATTCTGAAACTATGTCTGTCCGATATTAAATTTATAAAAAAGTTTTCCTTTGTCCGTCTTTGGGTTGGGTTTACAGTGTTGGGCCAGCACCGGCACTTAACAGGATTCAGGATAACTTATTTTCTGTATTGGGCCAATGTCTAACGGCCAAATAATTGCGTAATTATATCAGCCCAATATAGAAATAATAAATGTTTTCCATCATTGGATACGGATAAGATGCCCAATGTCGGGCCGATACTGTTATATAGCCAAAAGTAAAGGATATTGTTTTTCTTATATTGGGTAGATGTACTTTGGCCATAAGAAGGCAACATTTTGTTTTTTCATTATCATATTCAAAATGGTTTTCCGTTCACCGGCATTAGATTGGATTCCAGGTGTTGGGCCATTACTAGCATATAGCATTATTAAAGGGTATTGTTTGCCTGTGTTGGGCATACGTATAGCGGCCAAAATTCGACCAAGCTATATCTGCCCAATACTGAATAAATAAATGTTTTCCATCATAGGATAGTAGATGGATGGCAGATGTTGGGACAATACTGGCAAATATAGTGGATGATAACAGATGATGGCTTTCCTATACCTGGCTATTGTGTTTCGGCCAGAAGATGGCAAACTTGTATTGGTCCAATATCTTATTCATTATGATTTTCCATTAACCGGTAATTGGTTGTCTTCAATAATTGGGGCCAATACTGGCATTAGCTAGTCATGATGGATAATGAACTTTCTGTGTTGGGCCAATGAGTAACGGCCTTGAAGTGGCAAAGTTATATCGGCCCAACTTTAATGTAATCAATATTTTCAATCATCGAGAATTATGTGGTTATCAGACCTTGGGCCAATACTGGCATATAACGGAAAGTAAGAGATGATGACTTGCCTATATCGGGCCATTGTATGTAGCCCATAAAAAGGCCCAAAGATAGTGGTCTAATATTACGTTAATCACTATTAAACATTAACCGGCCTAAAGTAGTCTTCCACATGTATGACCAATACTGGCATATTGCAGTACTAAAGGATAAAGGATAACAGTTGTCCTGTATTGGGCATATGCATAGCAGCAAATAAATGGCCAAATTATATCGACCCAATATTGAATTCATAAATGAATTTCCCTATGTGAATAGATAATGGCTTCCTTACAACGGGCCATTATACTTCGGCCAGAAGAAGGCAAAACTTTATTGGTCCTTTATCATATTTATAGTGGCTTTCTGTTAATCGGCATTGTGTTTGGTACCAGATGTTCGGCTGGTACTGCCATATAACCATACTAAAGAATATTAGATTTCCTATGTGAGACCAATGTATAACAGTTTAGAAATGGCAAATATGAAATATTGAAATTGCCTGATATGAAATAGATAGATGTTTTCTATAATGGGATATTGGGTGGCTGTCAGATGTTGGGGTGATACTGTTATGTTACTAAGCAAAAAATACAATGTTTTTCTTATAATTATTTGGTAGATGTACTTTGGCCATAAAAAGGCAATACTTTGTTGGGGAAAGGTGCTGGGAACGGCCTCTGGAGCAGTCTGGAACCGGTGTCCTCGGGACGGTACATTTTCCTGGCCAGCTTCCATTTAGCTGACTATGACAATTACAACATCACAGAAAACACCCAAGTCTGATGAACACATAATCTCACCGGGGACGGCATGCAGCCTCTCGAGCGTTCAGGCTTACTAATGTGAATGTAGGAAGTTTGAGTGGCAGATCAAATGAAGTTGTGGAAGCACTTGAGAGAAGAAGAGTGGATGTGTGCTGCACCCAGGAAAGCCGATGGAAGTGGTGCGGTGCACAGTGGATAGTTGGCAAAAAAACAAGAGATACAGGATCTACTGGAAGGGAGATGAGTCTGGAAAAGCAAAAGGAGGAGTGAGTGTTCTGGTGGCCGAGGAGTGAGAGAAGAGTGTTCTTCAGATCAAGAGAGTAAATGGAAGATTGATTGTACTGAAGCTGAAAGTTGGTGAAAGAATACTGAATGTGATATCAGCATATGCCCCACAGGTTGGTTTGAGTAGAGAACGGAAAGATTTCTGGAACGACCATAATTTGTGTTGTTTCGGGCCTCTTTGAGAATGACACCACAGTAATAGACCGTGACCTAAATGGGAATGTGGGAGCACGTACTGTGTGGGGGCATTCATGGAGGAAATGGATACGGAAGGAGAAAGCTAGAAGGCGAATGTATACTGGAGTCCTGTGTTACACTTTACATGGTTGTGTGTAACATGAAGTTCAAGAAACGGGTGAGTCATCTGATCATATACAATTCTGGGGGTTCCAGTAGCGAGATAGATTATTTCCTGGTGAACATGTAGAAATGACTGGAAGTGGTTTAGGGATGTAGGCTAAAGGTCATCCCGAGTGAGAATGTATCTCTCAACATAATATTAAAGTGAGATCTTGTGTGCAAGAAGGTATGCATGCCAAAAAGGAAATTAAGGTTGTTGAATAAATCAGAATATAGAGATAGGTTTTGCAGCGAACTGGAGAAAATGGATAGGAATAGGGGCACTAGGTCACATGATGTAGGTAGTCACTGGAACTTCCTTGAACGTAGCCTTCTTGTTGCCACTGGCAAAGATATTTACTTAAAGCTAGGGATCTGTATCTTGTGTTTGTAAACCTGGAGAAGGCTTTTGATAAGTGCAGGGATGTTGTGCAGTGGGACATGAGAAAACTTGGTGTAGAGGAGTGACTGGTGTGTGTGCTATAATGAAAATGTATGAGGACTCTCAAACGGAAGTGAGGGTGAAAGGAATACTGAGTGAGAAGGTTGCAGTCCATGTTGGAGTTCACCAAGGTTTTTTGTTGAGCCCTCTCCTCTTTGTTATAGTTTTGGAGGCCCTATTTGGAGATTTTAGAACTGGGCTCCCATGGGAACGGCTATACACAGATGGCTTAATTCTAATCACAGATAATGTGCAGGATGCCGAGGTTCAGAAGGTAGAGTGAGGGCATGACAAACAAAGAATTAAAAGTTAATATCAATAAAACCAAGGTTTTTGCACAGTAGCTTGGGCCGTGGAAATGTAGAACAAAACAGTGCATACCCATGTGCAGTATGCAGAAAAGGGGTGGGCGTGAATTCAATTCAGTGTAGCATCTGTCGTTTCTGGGTACTTCATGGGAAGAAGCGCTGTAGTAGAATAAATGGACCTCTGCCGAGGAAGAAAGCTGAAATTGAGAAATTTGGGTGTATAGTATGCAAAGCTGATCGAGCTTGTGTTGAATGATCGGCTCGAGAGTGTGAACCGTGGCACTGTGTCGCTGGAGATGGTGGACAAGTTTTGCTACTTGGGAGATACCATCTCTGCCGGTGGTGGGGCCGAGGCCGCCACTATTGCCAGAATTAGATGCAGCTGGGGAAAGCGCAGAGAACTGCTGCCAATTCTAACCATGAAACGACTCCCTTTCCCCTGAAAGAAAAAGGTTTACACTTCATGTATTAGTAGCGCAATGACCTACAGTATATGTGCTTCAGAAACGTGGCCTGTCAAAGTGGATGATATCAACAGATTATAATGCCTAATAATGATAGGCCTGTAGGCTACATGATGATGTTTTCACGGTTTAATCAATAATGGTTCCACCACCCCAGGACTTTCACCCATTTTTCCCATCATCGAGATTGCTCAGTTAATGATTTATCAGATTCCATGATAAGTTCTGTGAAGTTAGAGACAATAGGCCTACCAGTACAATTTTTTCAATACCAATTCAGTAGCTCTTCTACTGAATCTGAAAGCTAGTAGTCTACCAAATACAACTAACATTTCTGTAGATTTGGATATTTATCATGATAAAAGTACTGTAGATGGTGTTAGTGACCTGGAAACTGAGGCAGATGGCTCGGAAAGAAAAGTCTGTGACTTATGTAATTATCTTAATAATTTTGAAAAAGTTTTAGGTTAAATTACAAGCAAATAATTATATATATCCTCCAAGGTTATTCAAAGTATTGTGGAGTGCTTTCAAACCATATGTATTCACTAGGAAATTCATTTTCTCCACTATCTAGAATCTAGATCTATGTAGATCTCTATTTATCTCTCTCTCTCTCATCTCTCATATATATATATATATACACATGTTTATATATACAGTATAATAATAAGGTTTGGTGCTACATGTTTGAGAAATTCGTTTTTTGCGCGAATAATTGTGGGTCCGAGACTCCTACAGCTGACTGAGCTGAACAAAAAACATACCAATATAGACCTTCTGTCACCCGTGAGAAGAGGTTGAAATTAATTGTATTAGAACAGAGTTCAAGTTAGAAGTCCCAGATATAAGCTGTAACCAATAGTGTGGCGACTTATATCCCCTATGTTTACATCTCAGCTCAGCCAATCACAGGCCGCCATGCTCTCCGTCTAAGTACCATAGACACGTGACGTTACCCGCTCGCCAGTCACCAGCTGTTTCAAATTGTCTGCGACTGGTGCCTGACCTTTCTGCTTCACTGCCCTCGCTTCTATTCCCATAGGACCCTCCTCCGCTGCAGCCTCCGCTCCCTGGGGGTCTCCGACTTTACCCACCCCGTCCTGTTGGGGGGCAGTGGACTGGACCCGGCCGTCCGTGTCCGGGTGCTCCAGCACACCAAAGTCTTCCTGCGGCGTTCGGGTCGTCTCGGCCGCCTGTGATTGCGTACCTGTGATGGTCTCCGGCAGGGTTAATTGGGCCTGGCCACACAGCTCTTTAACAACAAACAAGAAGAAGAATCGGTTTCAAATATTTAGTGAAAAGAAGTAACCCTCTCGTGTTTTATCGCTATTTTAGTCATATTCCGGCCTAATAATGGTGTCAAGTGACACAGAGTGAGGTAAAAGATTCAGTGATAACGAAAAGTGAAGACAAACTAGTGGTGAGTGGAGGAACGAGTGAACTTGTGAAGGAGCTCATTCACTTCCACAAAAATCAGATTTGAATTAGCTTAGGGCCTAGGCCTAGGCCTAGGCTACAGTGTTTGGTAGTGTTCACAATTACGGTTACACTTAAGGGAAAAATGTTGGTTAATATACAGGAGACGCAACAACGTGTTTTTCAGGTATTTCTTTTGGAATTTTGATTTTGTTTTTGGTGTTTTAGTCGAATCTAGGCCTAGTGATGAAATTGAATGGGAATTAAGCATTTACCCATTATCCATCAATCTAAAAACACGCCCCCCGATAGTGGGGAGGGCTATGAAGATCAGGGAAATTGAGGGGTAAAAAGCGTATAGAACACTATAGAACACGATAATACACATTTGTAACCCAAATTTGGCTCGGGTTTGTTCAATTTCCAGACCCATAAAACCTGATTTTTTGAAAACCCGAGCCAAGTTTTGACGAAACTTGGCTCGGATTTAACAAATGTAAAAATGAAAAAAACACAGTAGGCCTAGGCCTAGGCCTAGGCCTAGGCCTAGGCTAACCTTGGTAAAATATTGGCTCGGGTTTTGTCAATTTCCAGACCCATAAAACCCGACTTTTTGAAAACCCGAGCCAAGTTTTGACGAAACTTGGCTCGGATTTAACTAATTTAAAAATGAAAATAACACAGTAGGCCTAACCTTATTAACATGTTGGCTCGGGTTTTGTAAATTTCCATACCCATATAGGCTAACCCGACATTTCGAAAACACGAGCCAAGTTTTGACGAAACTTGGCTCGGATTTTACTAATGTTCATGTTAAAATTACACAGTAACCCTAATAAAATCTTTGTTTGGGTTTTCAAAAGGTTAACATTACCCTAACCTAACGAAGTAAGAATGGGGTTAACATTAGCCTAATCTAACAACCTTACCTAACCTAACCTAGTAAGAATGGGGTTAACATTAGCCTAACCTAACAACCTTACCTAACCTAGTAAGAATGGGGTTAACATTAGCCTAACCTAACAACCTTACCTAACCTAACCTAGATGGCGATACCTGGTCTAACCTGAGCGACCTGACCTCTGCCATACCTAGCTTACTTTTATATTTTCTAAATCTCAAGTGACGGCGTTCTTCGTTGACAATTGACCTCCCAATCAAGATTGGAAGCTAAAGCGTCACATTATTCCTTTGCCCCTCAGCTTTCTCTTCATAATTGTGAGAAGGGGGGTGGCTTTGGTTTCCGGGCATTTCTCAGCTCCGCCCGCATGGAGCTTCGGTCACCCAGGCTTTATTGTGGTCAGCAGGGAGGGTTCTGTGGGGACGCTCGTTTATGGCCTTGGCCTTACTCGGGGCCTTGGGGCTGTTCGGCCAGGCAGCTTGGGGAACAACAACAACAACAACAACCTAACCTAGTAAGAATGGGGTTAATATTAGCCTAACCTAACAACCTTACCTAACCTAACCTAGTAAGAATGGGGTTAACATTAGCCTAACCTAACAACCTTACCTAACCTAACCTAGTAAGAATGGGGTTAAGATTAGCCTAACCTAACAACCTTACCTAACCTAACCTAGTAAGAATGGGGTTAACATTAACCTAACCTAACAACCTTACCTAACCTAACCTAGTAAGAATGGGGTTAACATTAGCCTAACCTAACAACCTTACCTAACCTAACCTAGTATTATTGGTGGGGGCTGCCGCCCCCACACCCCCGCTGGTTGGGTACTGGCTGAAAAACTTGTTGTTTTACAGTAGGCCTATGTATTTTATGTTATTTTTGTTCTCCCTTATAATACATTTCAGCTCTTAATGACATATATAGCAATGATGTATAGCCTATGCTCTACCGGACCTATTAGGCCTAAAAAGATCGATGGGCTAACTGTCGTTCCAAAACATCAGTATGGTAACCAACTAGCCCTTGCATGCCAGTTTAATCCTATGCGAAAAAATCTTTTACTTTATGTTACTTTGCGATGACCCATTAAGATTCCCTAGCTAGCTGTGGTCCGGCTCCTTTATGTTCTCCCAACCAACCAACTAACCTTAATGAACAGAGGAGGTACTGGGCTGCCTGGCTGGCCGCTGGAGGCTCGATCACCACTCATCTTGGTCAACAGCTGGTGGATTTTGTTTCAAATTTTTCCATGTAAAACAAGTGTATGTGCATTTCAAAACCAGCTGTCCTCGTCAGCTGTATTTGGAACACTGGTTATTGCACTTTGGACAGTTTACACTTATTGGAAGGCGAAAAGGTCTTAAGCAGCCTCAGTGTTTTTAAAGACGGTGGAAAAAGCTTTGATCGGCTCACACCCTCTACACAAGCTGGCCAGAGTCAAACTGACAGCTTATATCCTGGGCCACCTGTTTTCCAAATCATGGCATCACCTGATTGGTCGATAGACATCACGTGTCAGTGAACTCGAGTACTCTTGGCATGAATTAGGTAGGGTGATTACTTTGGCTACGACGCCACCAGTATAGTTCATTGCATTCGCCACCAGATGTCTCAGTTGTTGACTGACAGTCACGCAAAAGAAGTCTCCCAGATGAAGACGAAAAAGAAGAAGTGTAAACAAACCCTTAAAACGTAAATATCCATATAATATGTATTATGTTAGTTTCCCGGGAATGACACCTACATCAACAATTTGGAGAAAAATCGCTTAATCACATGCTATTGAGCTTAATTTTTTACCAATATTGTAGCGCCTCCTGTATATTGACCAAAATGTTATTTTAATACCACAAATTTTCCGAGTGTTTTTTATAAACAAAATTGTTCATTTGCATCAATATATAGTGTTTGTAATTAATTAGAAATCTCGGGAAACCTATTTTCCCCATAAGGCCTATCAATCGATGTTGTTCCCCGATAGTGATTTGAAAAGACATTAGCCTAACCTAACAACCTTACCTAACCTAACCTAGTATTATGGGTGGGGGCTGCCGCCCCCACACCCCCGCTGGTTACACCTTTTTATTTACTAAGGTTACACCTTAGTAAATAAAAAAAACAAAAATTGGCTGTCGATTATACGAAGGTGAAAGAAAAGTCGATGAAGTCTACGGTGTTTACTCTGCAATGTTCAGCTTTGATTGTACATAGATAACGGGAAAGTACCGTATTGGCAACCTTGTTACGAAAATTAAATTTTAGTAGCATACTTTTATATTAGGTTTTTCCGAGGGTTTAACACATTTTCATATGATCTTTAGAGCTGTCGATAACTGGAAGTACCGTATTGACAACCTTGTTACGAAAAATAAATGTTAGTACGGTACCGGTACCATACTTTTTTATTAGGTTTTGCTGAGGGTTAAAACAAATTTTCTTATGATCTTTAGAGCATATAGATTCAATATTTATCTTCAAATATATCAATCAAATTTGTGGTATTAAAATAACATTGAACCCACTTAAGGTCAGGGTGAGGTCCTGTGTAGCGTGCATAACTCTTTTCAGATGCCTATTTATTAAGAAACTGAACAATAGGCTAGCCTATCTTTAACCTAAGTTACCTAACCTAATCAAAACATAACCTAATTAGGCTAGTAGCCTATCCTATAGGCTAGCCCTATTAGTATATTAGTTGTACATAGGCCTAAGTCTAGGCTATAGGCTATTGTAACATTACCAAATTAGGCCTATACAAGTCTCCCCGCTACACAGGATTAGGCTATGCCTAGGCTAGGCTATACCAAGATCAATTGTGTGGGCTTAAGTTAATACTAGCTGCACAGGGTGTCAATCCACAAAATGTGAATTGTGTTATCATTATGGTTTATTATTTTTTTATCATTATAGCGCGACGGAGCGGCGAGCGGCGAAGGCGCGAGCTCTAGGGGGGTCCGGGGGCATGCCGCCCCGGAAAATTTTGAGAATTTAGGTGTCTAAAACAGCATTTCCTGCAATCTAAAAGCAATCAAGATGGAAAATATGGAGACCAAAATTGTGTCAATTTAGACCTAGCCTACTTTTTTTTTTATTTTATTTTTTAATTAGGCCTAGGCCATAGGCTACTGTAGGCTATATATATATATATATATATATAGCGCAATGGAGCGGCGAGCGCCGAAGGCGCGAGCTTTAAAGAGGTCAGGGGGCATGCCCCCCAGGATTTTTTTTGAGAATTGAGGTGTCTAAAACAGCATTTCCTGCAATCTAAAAGCAATCAAGATGGAAAATATGGAGACCAAAATTGTGACAATTTAGGCCTACTTTTTTTGTTTTTAGCCTAATTAGGCTTGGCCTAGGCAGCACTAGGCTAAGCCTATTCCAAAACTTAAGAGTAGGCTTAGGCTAGGACCTAGGTTAGCCTAAGCTGACCGTTTTGGTGGGGTCAGTACTCTAGGTATTAGTGAGATGGGTCTATAATTGGGCCTTGTAATTGGGGTTGGGTGTGACAGGGATCTGCCTTGTATGGGCCGATCGGCTTTTTGCAGACTCCCATTTTCTTATGTTCTTAGGCCTAGGCTAGTCTTTAAAAGAAAAAAATACAGGTAACAGGAATGTTAGGTTAAATAGGCCTAGGCTTGGCATAGGCTATAGCCTAGGTTAGGCTAGCCTAGACTAAAATCCAAAGGTACCGGTAGGTTACGAAACAAAATTTATGATAAAAATATATTAGGCTATACCTATAGCCTAGGCTAGCCTAGGCCTATTCCCACAAGTAGGCTAGGCATCGTCATATCTGTAATCTAACCTCCAAGGCTAGGCCTAAATAACACTTAGCTGGCTAGCCACTAGCCTAGGGTTAATTTCTTCCACTGTCCACCTACACAATCAGGGTGCCAAAACAGAAAATATAAAGTTCTGGATCATTTTTCTAAGCATACAAGGATCAACTTGGTGCGGGGGGCACAGCCCCCCACTACATAACAGGGGGTCTGGGGGGCATAGCCCCCTGGCCGCCAGAGAAATTTTGAGATGTGAAGGTAAATATACGCACTAATTCACAATACATGATCAAAATCTATTAAAAGGAATGAATAATATTGTAAGTAAAAGGGATGTTATGTATGTTTACTGGTGTTTAATCAGGATACTAGGGGAGCTGGCTGCCTGTACTTCAGTCTCAAAGGGATTCACTTCAGGACTGTACTGGTTAAAATACATACCGGTACCAAGTTTCAAGAATAAACTTTGATTAGAACATTTGTTTGTCTATTATTTTCCCTGGGCCGAGTAAAAAATACCTTGGTAGGCTATTCCCATCTCGGGTTAAGTCCTAACCAAACCTAACCTAACCCTAATATAATATAATATATAATAAGTTATGTCATAACTTATGGCTAATTTAGATAAGTGGACTGTATATTATTATTATTGAAGAAACATTAACCATATAGAATATATAATTACCCTTAGATGAACTCAGCTGGTGATTGGAGGATGGCGGAAAATAGGCTAAATGACTGGAAGTGGTTAGTATAGTAAACAAAGCATGAAAAGAGGCTACAATAGGATAGGATAGATATTTACGTTAAGTTGTGCTAAGTAACAAAGATGATGATTTAGTGACTATGGAGTATGAGATGAACGTGAAGCGAAAACACCTGATTATGAAACTATAGGAAGAAGGCTTAGCGTGTGTAGCTGGGATGGAGGTTGGTTGGAGAGTGGCGAGCGCGTTATGTTCGTCTCTGTCGTGACATACCGCGCATGCGCATAACATATGGAAAATGTATCCCATCTTCTTTACAATGAGATACTTATAAACAATCTTAAATAATACAAATATATATATATATATGGGAACTATAATCCTACAATACTTTCCCATATACAACTATAGAATAATATATTCTACCCAATCATGGAACGCTCGACCAAGGTTATGGAAGCGTCCAACTTAAGACTACGGAAAGATACGTAACGCTACATCAACCCAGATTACGTAACATCGAGACTGTTCATACTAGTTTGAGTACACTAAGTATGGACATATTCCCACCAACAGAAAATATACAAAATTTACATGATTAGATTTGCCCGGAGGCAATCTTATCCCGCCAAGCTTGGGAGGATATCTGGGCTGCCTGTCGACGTGGGCGTTCGCCAGACGCGTCAACAGGCTGCGCCGAAGTAGAAGCCAGAGAGGGGACTTCAATGGATAACTGATCCGAGGGGGTGTCCTTGCGATCGAGGTCACCCTCAAGAGGATATAGTCGGACTGTTGGCCGTGTGATTACTCCAGTCCTGGTGCGAACCTTTGCAACCCGAACCTCACCATCACGACCTGGTAATAACTCCTCTATCCGACCCAATTTCCAAAATGCGCGCGGGCCCTCCTCATGGATGGTTACCACGTCCCCTACCCTAGGCCAATGACCTTTTAATGGTGTTAGTTTATTCCTTTGCGCTTCCCTTAAAGTCACCAGATATTCTGTTGACCAGCGATGCCAAATATCTCGCGATAATTTACGAATGTATTTGTAGCGGGCCGATATCACTTCCTTACTTATGTAGTCTGGATCTTCCATAGTATCCTCGTCATGCTCTTCAGGAAGATCCCGCAGTCTGTATCCACGTACCAGTACTGAGGGTGTGATTGGGGTAAGGTCTTCCAAATCACCAGAAGCATAGTATAGAGGGCGATCATTTACGGTGGCTTCAATCTCCAAGAGAATGGTGTTGAGTTCCTCAATCGAGATGAGAGCTCTACCCAACACCTTCTTCAGACCCGCCTTCACGATGCCTATGGCTCTCTCCCATATGGCGCCAAACCAAGGCGCTCTGGCGGGAATGAAACGCCATTCGCATTTTACATCCGCTAGGCAGGTCTGAATCTTAGGATTGTTGCTCACTTCTTTGAGATATGTAGATGCCCCTATGAAAGTCTTTGCATTGTCACTCAGCATGATACGTGGATATCCCTGTCTACTGCAGAATCTTCGGAAGGCATGTAGGAAGCTATCACAAGTGAGGTTGGTGACCAGTTCCAGGTGAATTGCCCTGGTAACAGCACAAGTGAAAAGTATCATATACACCTTAAGATTGGGTGAATCTTTCACAGGGATTGCTGCACTGTAGTCAACCCCGGTAACTTTGTAAGGGTCACCTGGGGTAGTTCGCAGGTTTGGTAAGGGAGGAATTCCGACGGGATCATAATGTGTTCCCTGTACTCTTCTACACTTTAAGCATTTGCGAAGGACTTTCTTGACCACCTGCCTGATTCTAGGCACCCACCATCGTTGTCTTACATAGGTGACTATATGACCAACCCCATAATGACAACAGAGTCGGTGACACCTATCGATGATAAGATGGGTGAAGGGATGATTGGGGGGCAGTAGTATTGGATACTTACTTGCCTCAGAGAGGGCTGCCGATCGTAATCTGCCTCCGCAATGTATCAAGTCCCCCTTCAAGTGTAAGCCCAATTGGTTGATCAGGTTATTCCTAGACTTTGTTCCCTTAACCAGTAATTTATATTCCTGCGTATATATTTCTTGTTGACAGAGCTTATGTAATAATTGATCTGCAATTCTGATCTCCTTCACATTGAGGTAAGCACTACCTGTGGACGGTGTGCCTTTAATTTTTGCTTTTACATTTTCTACAAATCGTATCACCCATGCTGTAACACGTTGTAACTTTTCATAGCTGCTGAATCTATCCCACTCCCATAACCGTGTGTCTTCGTCAGGCACCGAGTCAATTACCGGTGCCACAATAGCAGTGTGTTGCTCGCTCAAATCTATATTCTCTGGCCATTCGTTGGGATCATTAAGCCAGCATGGGCCATTCCACCACAACGCAGAAGATTTGAGAAATTTAGCAGAGACACCACGAGTAATGCAATCACTTGGATTCTCTTTGGTAGACACATACCGAAACTGTGCGGTTGGGAGCAGGGTACGAATTTCGTCGACACGGTTGGTGACGTACACTGGTAGCTTCTTACGGCTATGTAACCAGTAGAGCGTAATTTGGCTGTCACTCCATACAACTGTCTCCGAGACATTTAGCAAATTTTTAAAAGTTTCCTCTACAAAGTGAACGAGTCTAGCAGCCAACAGAACTGCAGTCAGCTCTAATTTTGGGATGGAAAGGGATTTGATCGGGGCGACTTTCGCCTTCGCTATGACGAGACGGCTGCCACTTGTGTCAACAAAGAATATGGCGGTGCCGTACGCGACTTTGCTAGCGTCTGAGAAGGCATGAATGGACACAGGATGGTCCATGACAACTCTCCGAGGAAAATGAAAACCCTTACAGAGACGAAGATCCGAAATAATGTCATCCCACTCCTGAACCAGATCGCCAGTCAAAACTTCATCCCATCCTAACTTTATCCTCCATAATTGCTGAAGGAATAATCTAGATTTGATCGACACCGGTAGAACTATCCCCAAGGGGTCAAAAAGTTTAGCTGTCATACTCAAGCAAATTCGTTTTGTAATCTGCGAATATTGCGCGTACTGAACGCCGAATGAGAGGGTATCGGTGTCCGTTTTCCAAAACAACCCAAGCACTCTAACATGTTCCTGCTGTACAGCCGCCACACCATCCCGTTGCAGTACAGTCCGCAAAACAGAATTATTAGTCGCCCATTCACGCAAATGTAGATGGGCGTCATTCATAATCTCTCGGACTACAGCGTAGGTATCAACCAGGAAATCTTCTTCATTTCCTGTACCCAGTAAATTGTCTATATATAACCCTGACCGAATCTGATGAATAATCTGCGGATCTGCACTGACATAAGACAAATGTTTCAAAATGGTGGCGTTTAAAAGGAATTGGGAACAAGTCGCTCCAAATAAAACTGCCCGGAACCGGTAACAAATTAGGGGAGAATCCAGTTTCCTCGGATACTTGGGCCACATAAATCGCGTATAGTCCTGGTCGTCTTCATGGAGTCTTAACATTAGAAATGCCTTCTCAATATCAGACACCCAGGCATACTTACCGAGTCGAAACCGAAGCAAAACCTGCGCCAAATCTGGCACCAGTGAGGGTCCAGTGTACAGGCAGTCATTAAGACTAGGATGACGTTCACTCATCTTGGCGGAACAGTCGAAGACAATACGCACTGGCGTAGTTTTGCTCTCCTTGACTACACCATGATGAGCCAAGTAATGCCCGGTATCTGATTTATCAAAAGGCACCTCTTCAATAAAACCCCGGGACACCTGTTCCTTTATGACTTTTGAGTATTCCTCACAAAAGTCAGGCTCCTTGAGGAATCTTTTCTGAAGTCCCCGAAGACGGCCTATGGCCAAACCCTTGTTAGATGGCAGCTGATCCTTGGAATTGTTCCAGGGCAGTCTCACTTTATACTGTTGGCTGTCGGGATCGTAGGTAACGGTATCCTCGTACGACGATAGTGCTTGACGCTCAACCAGTGAATATTCCTTAGGGGTTATCCCGATATGATCTAATTCCCACAAAACATTTAAGTCATTTTTGCATGGTGGAATATTGCCAGTGGATATGTATTCGTCCATTGGTGTTACTGCTACTTTCAATACAGTAATTACTTCTGTGCTGGAGCTTGTAGGCTGTGTCACATATGAACCACTGATGGCGTACCCGTACTTGGTAGGAAGCAGAATTAGGCTACCTGACCTTTTATACCCAGGTCGCACTATATCGTAGTAGTGATCCGCTCCGATGAGCAGCTCCAGCTGATCTGTGTCCGTTGCGTGAGGATCGGCTAATTTTATGCCTTTACTTTGTAAACTAACCAGTTTAGACTTTAGGTTAATTTCACCTTTATGGTCTGGCAATTCATCAACCACTATTGCGTCTAGATGATGAAATTTACCTCTGTGTTTGTATTGCAGTGCCACAACATTATATTCCCTAGAGGCCTGTTTCCCGGTAAATCCGTGAAGACATAACTCCTCAGTTCCTTTAGAAATGTAGGAAAGGGAGGATAGAACAGAAGACTTCACAAAGGTCCTCTGAGAACATTGGTCAAGTAGCGATCTGATTTTAACACAATTATTATCCTTACCCTTTACCGGCAGCTGTACGGTGGGCAAGATTACTGTATTTTTACCTGTGGCAACGGACATTGTAGTTGAAGTAGCAGCAGTATGCTCTCTCTTGGTGTTATCCTCCGCTGGTCTACTTTCTTTCCCTTGTTTTTGTGTACACAGGGAATGAAAGTGTTTGCCCTTACAAAACTTGCAGCTTCTTATGTTAGGATTAGTACAACCCGAATGGCCATGGTCTTTTGACAAGCACCCAGTGCAGAGACGTAGTTGACGGGCTCTTTTAACTTTAAGAGGCCCTGTCTTATACTTCATACACTTGTACCATAAATGATTGGTGCCACTACACAGAACACAGTTGAATTTCCTGTACTCACTCTGGGCGGTAAATGTTGCCGTAGCCATGGGTGTACCCCCTACTCTGTCTTGACCCGCCATATTGTACACTTTAGCCTGGAGGCAATGAGTGAATTTCTTATAATCCAGGCTCGAGTCTCCCATTTCCCGTTTTATGGTTTCTTTTAGTGGTGATGGTAACTTATTGACAAGAGTCACCACACAAAATTCCTCCAGACAAATACCATGGCTAATGATTGACCTCATCACACTCTCTGTATTGGCATAGAAGTCCTTCAGGTCAGCTGTTTGGTGTTTGGGTGACACTAATTGATTGAATTTGGTAACATAAGCTGCCTTGATTCGATCTGGATGCCCATATGTCTCTTGCAGGAGCTCAATTGCTGGGGCATAGCTTGCACTTTCGATTATGAATCCTTCGACTAGCTTATGTGCATCACCCTGAAGCTGACCCTTTAGATAGGTGAAGCGTTGTATATCTGTTAGGTCGGGATTGTCATGGATGGTACACTTGAACATCTCCCAAAATCCCGACCACATGGTGGCATCACCTTCAAATTTTGAGAGAGTAAGATGGGGTAATTTGACTGCGGATTTCTTTGGCTCTTTCCTGACCTCCTTCTTGACTTCTGTAATCAGGATCCCCTTCAGTGTGGCAACGATTACTTGTATGCCCTCCATATATAGGGTATCCTCTCTGATCACCTCGATATACTCGGCGTCCTCGCAAGTGTCGGCCAGGTCCTCCTGTGTGACCTCATACTTGTCAAGTTGCTTTTGAATACTGAGCAACCTGGCCTCCACCTCCACTCTAGACGCAGAATCAAGGAATTCGTCAATATCAGAGGTCAAGACCGTCAAAGAGCCCTTAAGTCCAGCCCGACGCTTTTGTACACTTTTAGCCATGATTATACAGGAAGGAATTCTAATTACGTTAAATCAAACTAATAATGCCAGACCGAATAAGTTGCGGCTAACAATACAGTACTCCGAGAAATCAAATTAAATCGTGAGCCGAAAATAAAACACCCTCACGAAATGCGGAATAAGAATTGTGCGCTATGTAGACAAGCAATCTGGAGCTTTTCAATTTAACTCCTTACGTAATAGTTATGAAATTATAGATTCATTACGCCATAAGTTAAGAAAAGTCGGGAGGGAAATTTAGTACAATACAGTATAGGCCAAAAGTCTCCAGATGTCAAAAAGAGCAGTACCGTTTAAAGTTATAATAAAGTAAAGAAGAGTGTGAGCCTATAGGATAATTGAAACAGGCTAAACTCACTGGGTACCGCTAATTCTATATTATTAATTTAATAAATGTGAAAATTGTACACAAGAAAAATTCATCTCAAGAAGTCACAAGGAAAAAAAGTTTTGAGTTGGATTAACACACACTCAGCCTATCAGCTATCATAGTACCCCGCCTCCAGGGCACACGACGAGAGAATAAATTAGAATGACATGTGAATCTAATAAAGAAGTTATTGGACAATATAAATTTGATATAGAATTGAATAACCTTACCTTTTGAAATTATTATACAATACAGTATGGATGATTTTAATCTTAGTGCCAATCAAAATTTAATTAATATACTGTACCGATTTGAAGGCTTACTAATCCAGGCTATACTGATTTTGTTGATCAACTCTAACGTCATGGTGGGCAAACATCTCGTCGTATGACCTGGCGACCATGGCAAATTCGTCTTGCATAAAGCACCGACGACAGGTGGCCAAGATCTCCGAATAGAGACGCTTTGATGCCTCGTGCGTGAGGTGTACCCCGTCGGGACTGAAGTCAGCCTCAGAGGTATTCATTGACTGATAGCGCTCCCGGGTGAAGGGGATATGGCGCTTTAGCCATCGGTTAACCGCATTTCTGATGCGGTTAAACTCGTCCGTAGAGACCCCTCGTGGAGCCTGTCGCTTCTCTACCCCAATCACCCGGACTTCTCCCCCCGAGAGCCGCACCACCTCCTCAGCTAGGACCTCAATCCCCTCCGCAATCCCTCTCGGACTGACCCCGCTCCTTATCTCATTTCCTCCTATCACCAAGAAGGTCAAGTCGGGCTTCAGCTCTAAAAACTGACCCCAGGCTACTGTTGATCTCAAGGTGCTGACGCGGGCACCTGGGGCGGCCAGAGGAGTCACGGAAAAGAAAGGCCTGTGGACGGCTTGGTCCACGTACAAATCCCTGACGTAGGAGTGGCCCAAAATTGCCACCTTCCTAATTGGGCCTGGGTACGCAGGCCTATCAACCACCGCAGGATAATCTTCCCCTACCCCACCACCCGCGGCACCATGACGCCAAAAGCCCTGGGCCATGAGGGATAGACGAAAATATGGCACAAAAAAAATATAACCACGTAGGCTAGGCCACCACCAACACAAAAAGGGGGGGGGGGGGGGGGGGCAAACTAGTGAAAGGTCGAAGGACCAATTATATGGCTAATTTAGATAAGTGGACTGTATATTATTATTATTGAAGAAACATTAACCATATAGAATATATAATTACCCTTAGATGAACTCAGCTGGTGATTGGAGGATGGCGGAAAATAGGCTAAATGACTGGAAGTGGTTAGTATAGTAAACAAAGCATGAAAAGAGGCTACAATAGGCTAGGATAGGATAGATATTTACGTTAAGTTGTGCTAAGTAACAAAGATGATGATTTAGTGACTATATGGAGTATGAGATGAACGTGAAGCGAAAACACCTGATTATGAAACTATAGGAAGAAGGCTTAGCGTGTGTAGCTGGGACGGAGGTTGGTTGGAGAGTGGCGAGCGCGTTATGTTCGTCTCTGTCGTGACATACCGCGCATGCGCATAACATATGGAAAATGTATCCCATCTTCTTTACAATGAGATACTTATAAACAATCTTAAATAATACAAATATATATATATATATGGGAATTATAATCCTACAATACTTTCCCATATACAACTATAGAATAATATATTCTACCCAATCATGGAACGCTCGACCAAGGTTATGGAAGCGTCCAACTTAAGACTACGGAAAGATACGTAACGCTACATCAACCCAGATTACGTAACATCGAGACTGTTCATACTAGTTTGAGTACACTAAGTATGGACATAACTTAACATTACCTGGGAAAGAGAGGGCAGGGATCCTGGGTGACCCATAGCGCATTTTAAGACTTATTTCTCAGTAAATACTGGTTTCCGACATTCAATTAAACATCCTACAAGTTCTAACCAGTCCCCTGAAGGCTGAACAGTTTTTAACCTCTGAAGTGCGCATGGGGGGTATGAGACACCACACTCCTGTGCTGACGTATTTGAGCTGTTCCCATCACTAAAATATTTATTTTACCATAAATAGCATTAATACTTATCCATATGCGCCTATTATAGGTTGATTATAAAGGTATTAACCTGTTACAACAATAAAACAAGTGGAAACAGCGTTTGGATGGTCAAAATCGGCGATACAGGCCGGGAGTTACACAATGTATGGCTGAGGCAACCTCCCAGCCCACCACTTTCCTCCACCTCTGGAGAGAGACTGTCGATCGATACTCTCTCTCTCTCTCTTGCACTCGCTTGCTAACAGTGATGACAACGCCCTGCTACCAACTCGCTAATGTTAGCACGAAAATAGACCACAGGAAAAGGGAATAACAGGGAAAATATGTGATAACTGAAGGAGGGGAGGAAACTGGGGAAGGAGGGGAGGTGGAGGAGTGATATTTGGCATGGCCCAGGGGCAAAAACAATATATATTTTTTTTTTCGGTGTTTTAAATTGATTTTTTTTTCCCTGACTCTTAAGAGTCTTCCCGCAGTTCCCGGGTTAATAGGTTACTTGAGGATATTTTAACGGGACCATAGGTAAACATTTATCCTGTATATATATACCGGTATATATATATAGGCTATATATATATATATAGCGCAACGGAGCGGCGAGCGCCAAAGGCGCATGCTTTAAACAGGTCAGGGGGCATGCCCCCCCAGGATTTTTTTTTGAGAATTGAGGTATCTAAAACAGCATTTCCTGCAATCTATATATCTTGTATATCTCAAGAGTAGCCTAGGCTAGGTTAGCCTAGCTGCCTAGCCTAGCCTTACAAAAAAAAAAAAAAATACAGGAATGTTGGTCTAGGCTAAGTTTAATATACACTTCCCAGGTCATTTTAACAGTTCTATTGCTTCTATATATCATATAATACACCATAGAGTACGTTTTTAATAACTAGAAAAAAAGGTCATCTTATAAATAATTACCTTAACCCCTCCAACCCGGATGGGCTCTTGAACGCCCATAACAACCTCGGCCCGCGCAACCCGGAAGGGCTCTTGAACGCCCATTGCTTGCATGCGTGCTTTCGAATGCCGCGCGTACATTTTCGGTATCGTGGGACGGTAGGTGGCGCCACCAGGCGTAAACTCCGCCACAGCAACAGTATCTACCCCGACGCCATCATGGACAGTACGCCAAATAGTGATTCCGCTGTGTCCGATACCGTGCTTCCTACGACGCCCTTGCTTGTTCGTCGCGCCTTACCCCGACGCCATCGCCTAAATGTGTTATCTCCCGGAGGTATTGAGACGACATTGAGACTTTATGAGCGAGCTGATGCCAAGCATAATGTTGATGATGAAGTCAGTGACGACTCCAGTAATTATAAGTCGAGTGATTATGGCCATGAGAGTGATAAAGAAGAGCAATTCCTGGGATTTGCGAGAGAACATGACAGTGATGAGAGTGATGAAGGTGATGTACCAGTTGTTGAGGAAGCTGGTTTACCTAAAGACAGTGAACTTGAGAGAGTGAGCGAGTGGGAGAGTTCAAGGTCACTCACCAAATTTCGCTTAAGTGACACGACGCCAAGCCCTTCCCCAGGTAAATCGCCTTTCAAGCTACATTTGTATAAGCAGAAAATACTTGAGAAGGCGGCCGCGGCAGCTAGGGAACAAGCAAAACTACTTGGTGAGGATGAGGCTGTGAGTGAGGGTCAGCGTGGTGACCCTTCTCGTCCGCCATTGTCTCCCTTATCTACCCACGCCACCCAAGATGACCCGGATGCCCCGCATTCTTCCCCACCACCCCCACCATTGCCAAGGGTTGAGGACCCCACACTTTCGGCCTATTTGCCTCCTAGGTCCCCCGACAGGAGACATACTTCTGCCGAAAAGGGGAAAGGTAGGAAATATACCAAGAAAATTAAGAAAAGTAAGAGAGTTTTGTTCGAGGCTCCCGCGGCGTCCACCCCGGCCGGCCCCAGCCATACGTCCCCGCAACTTTCCCCACGGTCCTCCCCACCTCTCCCGCCTTCAACATGTCTTCCTGAAGAAGTCTTTGAGCTCGCATCACCAATACCTGGCCCTAGTGACAGTGAAACATTGCTTTCTGTCACTCGTCGCAGGCCAAGGAGCCCGGGACCTCGGGGGACACAGCCTCACCTGCCACTCCTTCCCCACCTCGCCCACCCGCACGCCGCCCACGCATCACTGGTTCCCCGCCAGATTATGTGGGGGCCACTGATGATGAAGGGCACCTCTCTCAAGACTCTGGCCATGATTACATAGGTCCACCGTCAGGGCAAGATGACCACTCTGACGATGACTATATGGACATCGACGACCCTCGACCCATCCGCTTGGCCCGGCGTCGTGCTGCCCGTCGTGCTGCCCACCGCCCTGGCCGCCGCCCTAGGGCGCGCGCCTCCCGAGTTGGCCGTGGGCGTGCTGGGCCACCAGCTGGAGCTCCTCGTCAGCGTAGACAAGACCCATTCTACGTTTTTCAGTGGCAAGACGTAGTTGATGAGGATGCATACAACCCTGATGTGCCAGCTTTTGATGAGGTACTGGAGGGTTCAGGCGTTACCCCCAATTTTCCTGCAGGCCCCAATGCTCCACCACACGAACTGTTTGAGGCCTTCTTTGATGAGGAGGTGGTAGGCTATGTTGTCAAAGAGACAAATAAGCAGCACCAATTCCAGGTCCACTTTTTGGGAAAGGTGACCAAGGGCCACATGAGGCAGTGGACCCCAGTGACTCATAAAGAGTTCATGGTGTTCCTGGCACTCACCATGCTAATGCCTCATGTCAAGAAGCATAGGTTGCCTGACTATTGGATCACCAATGATCTGATATCCACCCCTGCCTTCGGGAAATATATGTCTCGCGACCGGTACCTTGATATCCTCGCAGCGCTCCATCTTGTCACCAACCTTGACGTCCACCTCCCAGACAAGCTGTGGAAGATTAGGACGTTGTATGAGATGATGCGAGAACGCTTCACCTCCTACTTCAAGCCCTTCCGCAAGGTCGTCATTGACGAGTCTCTTGTGCTGTTCCGGGGAAAACTCAGCTTCCGGCAGTACATCCCCTCAAAAAGACATCGCTTTGGCATAAAATTCTTTGTGCTGTGCGACTGCCAAACTGGCTATGTCCTGGACTTCCTGGTCTACAGCGGGAAGGAAGGGGACTTGCTTGTGGACCCCCTCATTGGCTTTGGCGGAGCAGTGGTGCAAGCCATGATGGACCGCTACTTTCATAAGAATCACGTCCTCTACACGGACAATTATTACACGTCCCCCACTCTCACAGTACCTGCATGAGCGCAAGACGGGGACTGTAGGCACAGTACGAGGGAAAAGGAAGGGCATGCCACCTTTCCCTCCAAAGACCAAAAAAGGTGATGTGTTCAAGAAGAAGTCGGGGCCCATTCTGGCTATCCACTGGCACGACCAGCGGAAGGTCAACCTCCTGACCACCATCCACAAGGGGGAAATGGTGGAGACTGGCAAGGTGGATCGCCGCACCCAGGCCAGGGTGACCAAGCCCGATGCTGTCCTGGACTACAACATCAACATGAGGCTAGTGGACAAGTCCGACATGTAGATAGGCTTCATTGACTGCCTGCGTACCTCGTGCAGATGGTACAAAAAGTTCTTTCTGCATATGGTGGACATGTCAGTTCTGAATGCCTACAACATATACAAGCTTCGGAATGTGAACACACCCATTAAGTTCAATAGCCTGCGGAGGTTCCAAAGCAGGTGTTGACGGAGCTCCTGGAGAAGTATGCTATGCCACAGAGGGCAGTGGCACATCCTGGGCCCGCCGTTATTGACCGCTTGCAGTCTGCTCAATACTTGACTAGGCACAGGCTTGGTTCCCTGCCTCAGAATGAATCCGGAAGAACACAGCAGAAGCGGTGCCATGTCTGCTACAACAGCAGGGTGAAGCCGAGGTCAGGTAAAAAGTCAACCCTGGAGTGTGTGGAGTGCAAGGTGGCACTCTGTGCTGTAGATTGCTTCTTTGATTACCACTCCAAGCTGGAGTTCTAATAATCATACTGAAATTGCCAAATAAAATGACAATATGTACACTATAATTATATATAGGCAAAAAGTGGAAGAAAACCAATGTATTGTAATACAAAAGTCATGTATTATGAGAACATTGATACAAATACAATTACACCATAATAATATGTGAAAGTGACACATATGTATATACCAAGTGACATTCATATGATTAGAACCTATAGAAATATATAAATCAGTGAAAAAAGACACAATAAATTGTATATAAAACGTTTACAAATCATATAACTAAGTGAAAGTGACACAAGACCTAATATTTGATGGCCAAAGTATAATAAACACCTGTGATAACGAATAATCAGTGCCTAATACAACAATAACCTACCTCAATTACTAATAAAATGTACGGTATCGAGTGAAAATGAGCATTATCAGTGACACTCTCTAAAGCATATTTGTCAAAGTGAAAGTGACACAAGACCTAATATTTGATGGCCAAAGTATAATAAACACCTGTGATAACGAATAATCAGTGCCTAATACAACAATAAGCTACCTCAATTACTAATAAAATGTACGGTATCGAGTGAAAATTAGCAATATCAGTGACAGTGATACCCTAATAAACATATTTTATATAATTGGCCTCAAAATAACTAGAAAATATCAAATAAACATCACATTCTCAATATCAAACACTAAAATCGTCTAAGGGAGATAAATACTTTGGCGCGGCGAGCGGCTAGGTGCGTCGTAGCCATGGCCGAGGCGACGCGTCCGAACGCGGGAAGAATTTGCCGCCGAAAAGCACTCGTCTTCCCGCGCTCACCATTATGCAACCAGAGGGGCTAGAGACCTCTACTCAACGCCATTCGACAGAGGAAGGTTTGTGGAACATTATTCTTTTTTATTCACAACATTACATGACATATTCATTGACTTACAGAGTAGTTAACATAGGCCAAAGATCGTCAAAACACCCGGTACCGGAGCACAGTCGTAAGCTATAGCCCCCGGGGCTGGAGGGTTAATAATAATTGAGGACCTTCGCTGTTCCCGGGTTAAGAGGTGGGGGCTCTGAGTCTTAGCCTACCAGAACCAGATTCCCAGAAATAATGAGAAATTCTCAGTAACGCACAGTAACACTAAAACACAGATCTGAAACAATGGGGGTCTTCTGGAATCTGGTCACCGTGCCCGCACTGATGTAACACTATTTTCAGCATACACACGAATATCACTAGGCCTAGTCAGGCAATAGTCTCCAATATCTAGGTGATTTCGGCCTTATATATGTAAACACTACTAAAGTCTATGACAGTTTAAAGCACACACAAATGCTATTACAATTACTGTCTACACGAACTGTTCAGCAATATGGCGGGACTGGGGTCAGAGAATATTGTTGGAACTGGACTAGAATGAAATGATAAATGATACTTATAACTTATCATTTCACGCAAACATCGCACTTGCGTCTCTGATAGCCTTCAGTTTTAAGGCTATAAATCATTAGTTTATAGATCACATTAACATTTGTATGCATGAATGATGTCTATAGACCTTACAGCTTCCGTGTTTGATATTATTATTGATACAAAACCCTTATTAAAACTTATATGGTGCTATACGTGATGCAATATTTCTTTGCGTGCTTCTCGATAGTCCACGACATGTTTGTTTACATTAGTCAACATTATATAGATGCCATTTATTTGAGGCGAAATTCATTTAATATGTCAATGTTTACCATTTTAGAATAATTATATATTAATAAAAGCTATTTAGAGAAACTTGTAATGCATTCTTACATTATTATATGACACATACATTATTTTTACAAGCGTTGATATTTCGGGAAAGAATATTGGCCTTCTTTTTAATCTGCCATTGGCTGCTTATACAAGGCGCCAATTTTAAATAACCATATATAAAAGTGTATTAAGATAGTAGGCCTAATTTAATACAAGACCTATCATTAGGGAAAGCCTATCCAGCCTACTGTTTGACTAGAAAGTTGCCCAAATGAAAATGATTTGGAGATACGAATTAGTACAGCAATTTCTATTATGCATTTATAATAGTCAATTAAATTTGGTAAGTAGCCTACTAGGGAGTTTATATATTTCAAAATTGCAGCCTCTCATGCAGAAACTATAAGGTCAGACATTCCCTAAATCAAAATAGTCGAACAAGTTCCAATAGTTAAAGAAGCCTAATGTTCTTTTAATTTTCATTGTGGATGGGTGGATAATATATGCAGGTAGGAGAAGGATACTTTAACTGTAGGCTTATTTCTTACTGATGCTGGAGCCTGGATATTCGTTGCGATGAAAAACCTTCCTCTCCAGCGTTCTTCCTGGAATAATCTTGGCCATTTCATAATCACAAACAGCATGAATTCTCTCTTCTAGATTTCAATCAATTTCCCTTCGGAATTATTGTACTGTATAACTGTATTCCATAAGTTAGACAGTCATGAATGACTACTACCTATTCAAGAAGTGACAAGACCAAACATTAAATCTATATTATTATTATTAATATTATTATTGTTATTTTTATTGGCATCGAAGTATAAACATCATCTATGAGTATCTGTGAGAGAGATGCCATTTCATTCTATGTGTCACACAATTTTGGACTTATATACCTCGGTCTTTGAAGGTATAATACTTACCATAACATATATTGCAATTAATGTGCGGAAGAGTAAGGTTATGTAATGTTTGACAGGCTGAGGTTGGTAACTTGGGAGAGAGGTATCCTGACCAGGATTCGAACCCACTCACTCAGGTATGTTTGTGAGAGTTGGGCACCGTATTCACTCGACCATGAGCGACAGTAGCATTAGATTTGTCATCAGAGAGGTTCCATATTACTACCAGGACGATTAAAATTGTATCACTTAGCCAAGTTGGCAGGGGCAGGGGGGAATGTGTAAAATAGTCATTGTTGAAGTCAAGTAAACTCGCCATGTGTATGAAGGCATAAACCTCCGCAACACTATAACCTGGTTCTCCAAATATGAACTAAGGTTGGTTCCCTTGTATCCGATCATGGTTGAGTAAATATGGTGCCCAACTTTTACAAACATACCTGAGTGAGTAGGTTTGAATCCTAAACAGTAATGTTTTGGCCTTTAAAACAGGGTTGCTCACCTGGAGCGCGTTCAGTCTACCCAAACACGCAAACGGGATAGCTCTACTGAACGTGATCGCCTCTGATTCGATGAATCACGTTTGTGATTGTTTGCAATCAGACGGCGATCACGCTAACACTCCCTGGAGGTGACTAGCGAAGCTATCATAACAGTAGGCCTAAATCTCACCTCTACATTATATTATCATAATTAAGCTGAATTAGCCTCCCTCCATGTTATTTATGTGTCGCAATCTCTATTATAAGGTGGCACACCTATAAAAATCATAGTTATCGTGACCATTTTGCTATATATAACATAAAACAAGCAGCTTGGAGCGGAAGTCTCACAGCTACTTCGTCAGGCCTTCAGTGCGGTAAGCGTAGCCTAGTTGGTAACGACTTCGCTTTTAAATCCGTAAGCCTACTCGCAAGGGTTCGAGGCTCGATGAGCTAATGTTTTTTTTTTTTGCAGTTATTATTTAATTTGTATCGTTATATATTGGTAATGTTACTATGCCAATGATGTATTGTAAAGGGTTATAACTTGCTGTACAGGTTTTTGAGCGTTTGTCTATATTATTGATTGATTATTATGTTTTTTATGCGGTTTGTATTTCATTGTTATAGTTATATATCGGTAATGTTACAGTTGTTACGGTACTGTGCCAATTGAATGATAGCCTATATATTAACGGGTTATAGCCTAGCTAGCTGTACAGGTTTGTCGGCGCTTGTCTATTATTGATCGATTACTCTATTTACATTTCTTAAAAACAATTTCTGAGGCATAATTGCATCGAAGTATGATAGGTCAGTTAAGCTATGTTTAGTAAGGTAGCCTATCCACGCTATAGTTAAATTTTCAAAGGTAATCTAATGGTTAAAACATAATATTTATGAACCTTCCACAAATATAAGCTTGCAAATAGCCTATATACACATAGATCGTCAGAAAAAGAAAGTATGCCTATACATACATCGCCAGGAAGAGATAATATATATAGGCTACTATTTAATTCAGCGTGGCTACATCGCCAGGGAAAGAACAATATATATAAACTATAGAATTTACCATATTCATACTCCTACATCGCCAGGAAAAGAACATCTACTTTTTATTTCCCCAATAGACTAACGGAGAATTGTTTGAAAATTACACGGGGAATAAAGAGCTACCTTTGCCAGATAAGAACCGTAATAACTTTGTCAACATTTCCTAATAAGATTTTAAGATATAATAGCCTGATGGTAGCCTAGCCTACCGTCTGTCTTGAGCTTGAACAAGGCTGCTGACTGTAGCTGACAGTGTGACTACCTTGGCCAATAGTCTATATTGATGGATAATAATATCCAATAATAAAATGTATTGATTGAAATTAATAGACCGACAAAGCATATGTTACAGGCCTAAAACCTTCGTAGACATCGCCAACAAGATTTGAATTTCGTGCTCATAGCCACTGACCAATCAGCGACGAGAATCAATGTTTGCCTATCTATGTCGTTCAGTCTGCGCGATCATAAACAGGATTGCTCAAACAGAAACAGGATTGCCTGATAGGGTAGACTGAACGCGCTCCTGGTAGGGCCGCCAATCGGTAGCACATGACAGGCCAAGGATTAGGCAGCCCAGGAGATAGCATGACATGCCAGTGCTTACCTATGAATTGGTAGTGGGGAAATAAGAATTGGTTTCTTGTGTGGTCCCCACCTCTTAAGACGTGTCAGCCTAAATGTTCTCTATACCCGTGTGTCTGTCGTACCGTGATTTGAATGTGGCTATCGTGGGCGCAGTTACTATCCCGTCTGGGAGTGAGTTCCAGTCATCGATCACCCGGATCGCAAACCAGTTCCCTTTTAGTTTTGTTCTCCAGTGGTCCGGTTTCGCTAGTTTCAGTGAATGTCCTCTCAGATTGCTTGTGTTGAGGCAAAAGAATCTGGTGTAAGGGATGTCGTCGAAGCCATGCATTAGCTTGTAGGTTTCGATCATATCACCTCTTTTTCTCCGGTCACTGAGTGTCTGCAGTCCCAGTCGCTGACATCTCTCCTCGTAGGGCAGGTGTTTTCAGATGCAACATTTGATGTACTGGAGATGCTTGACAATGGGGTGACTGGTAGTGTGTGTCGGACCAATAATATGATGGGGTATCAGGGGTTGAGATGTTGCTTAAAAATGGGAAAGGGGATTTTATGGGTTGAAGAGTGAGTTGTGGAGGTGTTGGGTCAATTTAGATTTGAATTGAGCAAGGGAGGGGAATCAACTATTTCAGCTGGTAGGGAGTTCCACTGATGGATTATACGACAGGAGTGGTGATGGGCTGGTCTATCAGAGTGAGAATTGAGCGATCTCTGCCATACCCATAGCTTACTCCGACTGTTCCTTTTACTTATATATTTTCTAGATCTCAAGTGACGGCGTCTCTTCCGTGGATTGACCTCCCAATCTACCAAGATTGGAAGCCAAAGCGTCACATTTTTCCTTTGCCCCTCGACTTTCTCTTCATAATTGCTGAGGGGCACAAGGCCCTGGGTGGGGCTTTGATTTCCCGGGCGTTTCCGCACCCTCCTCAGCTCCCCGCCATGGAGTGGCTTCGGTCACCCAGGCTTTACTGTGGTCGGCAGGGAGGGATCTGTGGGGGCGCTCGGTTATGGCCTTGGCCTTGCTCGGGGCCTTGGGGCTGTTCGGCCAGGCAGCTTGGGGAACAACAACAACAACGACAGGAGAAAAACCTTTTTCTTGCTTCGGTTTCTGTGTGGGGAACAAAGATCTTGTATTTATGACCTCTTACTCCTTGGTGGGGTGACATAGTGAACAGGCCATGGTGTTTAATGGGCGAGAGATTATGGAATATTTTGTAACACTGAATAAGGTCGGTCCTCAACAATCTGCCTTTAATTGAAAACAGGTTTAACCCTCCAGCCCCGGCTATGTATTATATATATATTCCCCGAAATCTGGGTGTTTTGGCCGAAAAACGTCTAGCCTAGGCTACCGTATCTTTGTTATTCTGACTGCTTCCGCATTCCCGCGCATCCCCAAGCGTAGCTGTGTTTCTTACCTGTAGAATGGCGTTAAGTAGAGCTCTCTAAGTCAACTGGTTCAGTTGTGATGATGATTTCATTGGAGATAACTTTATGGCAAAAACAGCCACTTTACACTATTTTTCGATACTTAACAACAACATACAGGCACACACGAACAAGCGACGCTCTCCTTCTTGTGGCCGGAGATGCGGGGCGTCGGTCCAGCCGGCTGTTGTTTACATGCGTCGGACCGACGCCTCGCACACCAAGCTCACAGGCTTTCAACCACTGGGCGTTAAAGAGCCCTTCCGGGCAGCTCTGGTATGCTTTTTTATGGGCGTTCAAGAGCCCTTCCGGGAACGAAGGGTTAAGGTAGAGAGACGGTCATGATAAGTGAGACTTGAGTGGTTGGTTACTTGTTTCGTCCACCGACGTTGAACAGACTCTAGAAGATTAAGATCGCCTTGAAGGCTTGAAAACCAGTATTCCAAACAGGAGAAGCAAAGTCAAGCAAGGGTCTGATGTCGGAGATGAGGAGGGAGATTATAAAGGAAGGTGAGCGGCATATGGTAGATTTTTAGTAGGTTTGTAGCTATACTCCTCCAGCTTTAGCCACGGTTTCTCGAATGTGTGAATGGAATCTTAATTTAGTGTCTATGGTAACCCCTAGGTCTTTGTGTGAAGATACTGTACTTAAAACATTTCCATCTAGATGATAGATAGCATTGTTTTGTAGCTCGAGTCCACGCTTAAATCAGAGATGGACACACTTGTTGGGTGCGAACTTTAGACCCCAAGAGGAGGCGGTAGATGCTAAAATGTTGATATTTTGTTGGAGATCTTGAGAGCTTGATTGTGGTGACTTACTTGGATGCTGGATGTAGAGTTTGTGGTCGTCAGCAAACAACTTGTAGTGCGGTCACAGAATGTGAGGTTAGGTTGAATGGTCGGATTATGGAGACTGTTAGCTCATTTTCCCCCCAGGGGGTAAGGGGGCCTTCATCTAATGGTGGAGGAAAAAAAGAATATGCATCACGCATCCTACTGCATGTCGTACAAGGCGACTAATAGGGGGGATGGTGATAGACTTGTGGACCAAGTAGCCATCACTATACAATGAAGCCTTGTTATTGGTGCTGGCATTGTCTCTATATGATACTGCTGTGACAGGGCTTCATTGTACTTGCTCCAAGTTGCCTAATGGCGGCACACTGGCAGTGGGTGTCGCTCCCTCTGGACCCGGCCCTGGCGCCCTGGGCCCAACCTGGACGAAATGGATCCAGAGGGTACAGTACGTAGTGTTTCCCCGGACTGGCACTTTCCGCCCGATAGTATAGGGGCCCGAACCTGGAGGTAGCGCTCCAGGAGGCTGCCCTGTCATTTGGCAAAAAATATCAGGCCAGTCGTAGTGCCGTGTACGCGCACGGGGTGCGTCCCTGCGGCTGGTTCTGGTGGGGCGTACCGAGGCCACTGGATCCTACCCCCTTGTAATCACTTGGGGGAGGAATGGTCCCGGGGTAGACTGGAGCCGGAGTTCTGGGGGGGGGTGATGCCCATCTGCCAGCCAAACCTACCTAACTATGACTAAAATCAAAGAAAATAAACGTAAGTCCGATGAAACAAAACCGCACAGGACAATGACAAATGCCCCCCACAAACTCAGACTTGCTAGTGTGAATGTTGGTAGTTTGAATCTGCGTGCGAATGAAGTGGCTGAGATGTGTGAGAGGAGGCGAGTGGACGTCTGCTGTACCCAGAAAACACTCTGGAAGAGGCATGGGGTACAGTGGATTGTCGGAAGGAGGAAAAGATATAGGATATACTGGATGGGTGTGGAGACTGATAAAGCGAAAGGAGGAGTGGGTGTTCTGGTGGCTGAAGAGCTGGCGGAAAGTGTGCTTCAGATTACGAGAGTTAGTGAAAGGCTGATTGTTTTGAAGTTGAAAGTTGGTGAAAGAATTCTGAATGTGATATCTGCATATGCCCCACAGGCTGGTTTACAGAAAGAGATAAAAGAGGACTTCTGGAATTACACCGTCAGTGTCATTTCAGGCCTCTCGGAGAATGAAATAACTATCGTGGGGGGGGACCTCAATGGTCACGTGGGAGCATCTGCAGATGGATACGAGGGGGTACATGGAGGAATTGGTTACGGAAGGAGAAATCTAGAAGGCGAATATATATTGGAGTCCTGCGTTGCACTCAACATGGTTGTGTGTAACACAAAGTTCAAGAAAAGACAGAGCCACCTGATCACATATAACTCTGGGGTCTCCAGTAGCCAGATAGATTACTTCTTGGTTAACAGGAAAGACTGGAAACTAGTTCGAGATGTAAAGGTCATCCCGAGCGAAGAATGTATCCCCCAGCATAAGCTACTTGTGTGTGACATGAGCTTATACAGAGATCCTAAGCGCAAGAAGGTTTACATACCCAAAAGGAAAGTGTGGCTGCTGAAGGACAAGGAAGTTAGGGATAGGTTTCATAATGAACTGGAGGAAATGAATAGAAATAAGGAAGCTAGGCCTAACGATGTAAATAGCCAATGGAACTTTCTTAAGCATAGCCTTATCGCTGCCACTGACAAAGTCTGTGGGAAAACAAAGGGTCACCCCAGGAATAAGACCTCTTGGTGGTGGAACGATGAGGTAGAACATGCTGTGAAAGAGAAAAGGAGATGCTTCAAAGTATGGAAGAAAGGAGGCAGCAGGGAGGAATACCAGGCAGCTAAACGAACTGCCAAAAGAGTTATTTACAATGCTAAAAATCGCATTAAGGACCTGGTCCTCGAACAAGTGTGTAACACTGACAATCCCAATGGGATCTTCAACCTAGCTAGGCGAGTTAAAAATGACAGTAGGGATATTATAGGTGAACAGTGTGTTAGAGATGATAATGGGAAGATTGTGTATGCAGAAAATGAAATCAGAGAAGCATGGAAGGTACACTATGAACGATTGCTAAATGTAGAGTTTGAATGAGATAAGGAACAGCTTAGTATCGAAAAACCAATATCTGGGCCCCCTCCTTTGATAGCACCAGCTGTAGTGAGCGATGCAATCAATAAAATGAAGGACGGTAAAGCTCCAGGTTGCTCCGACATTGTCGCTGAGATGATAAAAGCCTCAGGGGAGATTGGTGTAAACTTAGTCACTGAGTTGATAAACACCATTATTAAAGATGAGAAAATCCCAGAGGATTGGCTCAAAAGTGTAATAGTAAATAAATACAAAGGAAAAGGGGATGCGCTAGATAGAGGAAATTATAGGGGCCTGAAAATGCTTGACCAAATCATGAAGGTCTGTGAGAGAGTCCTTGAGGGTTTGATCAGGCAAAGCATCTCTATTGATGATATGCAGTTTGGTGTTATGCCAGGACGTGGTACAACCGATGCTATCTTCATAGTCAGGCAGATACAGGAAAGATACTTACTAAAAGGCAGGGATCTTTACTTTGTGTTTGTGGACCTGGAGAAGGCCTTTGATAGGGTACCTAGAGATGTTGTACAGTGGGCTATGAGAAAACTTGGTGTGGAAGAGTGGCTGATGCGTGTGATAATGAAGATGTATGAGGATTCGCGAAGTTCGGTGAGGGTGAAGGGTGTACTGAGTGATGAGTTCGCAGTCCGTGTTGGAGTCCATCAGGGTTCAGTGTTAAGCCCCCTCCTCTTTATTATGGTCTTGGAGGCGCTGTCTAGAATTTTTAGAGGCGGACTCCCGTTGGAACTGTTTTATGCAGACGATTTAGTCCTAATAGCTGACAGTATGCAGGATGCTGAGGCCAAATTTAGAGAGTGGAGAGAGGGCATGGCGAGCAAGGGTTTAAGAGTCAATATTAACAAAACCAAGGTTATGCATTGTAGTTTGAGACGAGGCAATGTGGAAAAGAGCGGTGCATACCCATGTGCAGTGTGTGGAAAGGGAGTGGGCGTTAACTCAATTCAATGTAGCATCTGTCGATGTTGGGTACACCATGGGAGTAAGCGCTGTAGTAGAATAAAGGGGCCCCTGCCGAAGGATAAGTCAGAAATAGAGAAATTTGAGTGCGTAGTGTGCAAAGGCGAGCTTGTGTTAAGTGATGATCCTGTGGCTGTGAATTTTGGAAATGAGTCTTTGGAGCTGGTGAACAAGTTTTGTTACCTAGGAGATACCATCTCTGCCGGTGGTGGGGCTGAGGCTGCCACTGTTGCTAGAATTAGGTGTGGCTGGGGGAAGTTCAGAGAATTGATGCCAATCCTGACCATGAAAAGAATGCCTCTCCCCCTGAAGGGAAAGGTGTATGCCTCATGCGTTAGAAGTGCAATGACGTATGCCTCAGAAACATGGGCCGTTAAAGTAGAGGATGTCAACAGAATGGAGCGTAATGAGATGAGAATGGTGAGATGGATGTGTGGGGCCAGGCTACAGGATAGAATAACAAATGTTGAGCTGAGGAGACGTTTAGGTATAAAGAGTATTAGCGAGGTGATGCGTACAAGTAGACTGGGATGGTATGGACATGTGGAGAGAATGGATGAACAAAATTGGGTGAAAAAATGCAGGTCTGTGATTGTGGAGGGAGCTGCACCAAGGGGTGGACCGAGGAAGACCTGGGATCGGACTATACGCGCCGATCTCAAATCCAAGAAATTGACAAGTGAAGCAGCCCTTAACAGGGTTGCCTGGAATGCCGCCATTAGGACAAGAGACTGAAACTGCACTTATGTGTGGAACACTCAGTCTTAAAATTTTATGTATGTATGTATGTATTTAAGTATTTTAAGGCTGTACCATGTGGAGTTACCTGGGGAGATAGACAGACAAATCAAGAAGTACGAGAGCATTGTGGTGTGGATGTGCTGGAGAGTGTGACTGTGATATTAAGGAACACTTTGAGATGGTTCGGTCATAATCAGCCTTGTAGTAGTTCTTGGGTTATAATTGTAGGCCTACAATTTATTTTTGGATCTGGGTTCCAGACTAACTTCCTTATAGAACGAATCTCGCAAGTGGTCAATTTCCTCATTCAGTGTTCATTTTTTACACAGGGGGATAGTTTCCTATTCATTCCGATATATTTGTCAATTTCTAATAGTTTAGGTCAAGCTTCGAATAGTTGTTGGGTAAATCTTTGACCCCTACACCTTTATATATGGTTATTTAAAATTGGTGCCTTGTATAAGCCAATATGGCTGACTGATGAAGAATAATATTCTACACCTAAACTTGTTCTCTTGTAAAAATAATGTATAGTGCCATATAATATACAATAGATTGTAAGAATGCATGTAAAGTTTCTCTAAATAGCTTCTATTAATATATAATTATTTTAAAATGGTAAATATTGACATATTAAATGAAATTCGCCTCATATTATTGTCCCCAGAATAATGTTGACAAATGTAAACAAACAGAAAATGGACCCTACTTGGGATAGCTTGCAAAAAAAGCTCTCAACACGCATACCGTCATATAAGTTTTGATAAGGGTTGTGTATCAATAATTATATCACACACGGAATCTGTAAGGCCTATAGACATCATTCATGTACCGGTATACACACGTTACTGTGCTCTATAATCTAAGGATTTATAGCCTTAAAACTGAAGGCTATCAGAGACTGGCGAGGGAGATTTGCGTGAAATGATACGTTATAAGTTATCAGTTTATTCCAGTTCCAATAATATTCGGTTCTTCCCCAGTCCCGCCATATTGCTGAACGTTCGTGTAGACAGTAGTTGTAATAGCATTTGTGTGTGCTTTAAATTGTCATAGACTTTAGTAGTGTTTACATATATAAGGCTGAAATCACCTAGATATTGGAGACTATTGCCTGACTAGTGATACATGATATTTGTGTGTATGCTGACCTGAAAATATAGTGTTAAATTTATCAGGGTGGGCACGATGACCAGATTCCAGAAGTCGACCCCATTGTTTAATTGGATTATGATAGGGCCCTAAGGCCCTAATGGACTGTGTAAATTGTAAAATTTGTAATGTCTGAATGTCAGTGTTTTAGTGTTACTGAGATATTCTCATTATTTCTGGGAATCTGGTTCTGGTAAGCTCAGACTCTCAGAGCCCCCACCTCTTAACCCGGGAATGGCAAAGGTCCTCAATTAAGGTAATTATTTATAAGATGACCTTTTTTTCTAGTTATTAAAAACTTATTCTATGGTGTATTATATAATATATAGAAGCAATAGAACTGTTAAAATGACCTGGGAAGTGTATGTTAAACCAATCACAAAACTAAGAGCAGCTGCCGCCTGCAGTGGGAGCCTAATTATTTGCTTCTATATAATTATTATTATAATAATATAATATATATAGCCTATCATATATGAAATAATATGATATACACCATAGAATAAGTTTTAAATTTTAATTGTAAATTTATAATTCATATATTATCATAGGCCTTAGGGCTAATATTGTAATATATTTTGCCACTTGTTAAGTTGTTACTACATTGCTACACTATAGGCTAGAATGTATAATATGTACCGGTATTTAGCCTATAATCCTATTCCTATTCCTATATTATAATATTTTTCTATTAACTATTTGATTGCTTTTAGAGTTTTAGAAGGCAGGAAATGCTGTCAGACTGTCTTGGACAGTGGACTGTGGAGTGGTCCGAGTGGACACCCTTAATTCCAAAAGTGACAAGTCCAAAACAAAATCTGGGGGGGGGGGGCCCAACCCCAATCACTTTGGCAATTAGGTACTCCAAATTCTTGTGAAGTTGTTTTCTATAACATTAATACAAACCAAAAAAAAAAAAAAAAAAAAAAAGGGTTAGGCCTAGGGGAGTTTCTGTTATCATTATACAAAATATTCATTTGCGTTATCACTAAAAAAACCAGCGTCGTTTGACACCCTGATACTTAATAGGCCTAGGCTTAGGATATTTACCAAGAAATGTAGTTACAGTATTTCTTTGATAATTAGCCTAGACTATAGGGGATAGGCTACAGTACGTTTCGTCACCACCTCTCAGACCCGTTTCGTCACCGCGATCTCGGACGTTTCGTCACCATAATGAGCCACTACCATTTCAAGGCAATTGGACGTTGATTTAAGTATTTATGGTTATAATTTGTGATGAAAACTTAATGATTGGTTGCCTAGGCCTATTTGTATTATGGGACGGTAGATATGTATCTGATATGGTTTTGTTAGATTCTGGGAGGTGTTGTCTGCAGCACCAAATCCTTCCAAATCCTGTCCTCTGCGCATGCATGAGAATCTTAGGCCCCTTGGCACGATTTGTTTTCCTTTATACTATTATATTATCTTAACCTAACCTAACTTAACTTAACTTAACTTAACTTACCAGGTAACTTAACTTAACCTTAAATTAACCTAACAGATGAGCCTAAATTAAAAATGAGCCCATTAAACATAGTGGTGACGAAACGGGTCGGAATTTTGGTGACGAAACGGGTTTTTGGGGACGAACCGGGTTGGTGACGAAACGGAATGGTGACGAAACGTCCATACCCCCCTACAGGGAATAGGCTCTCGCCCTTATTTTGGTACATAGGGCCTAGGCCTAGGCCTATTACCGAAACTAGGGGTAAAACGCCGATAAAAGTACCGTCGGTCAATTAAAGAACCAATTTTCATTTGCACATTACGCATGTAAAACCTTTCTGTATATAGCCTAACTTTCATTGGTATATTCGTAAAGAGCACACTCTAAGCTATTCATAAGTCACTTAAAACACTAAAATCGGCTTACGGTAGCCATGTAATAACATGGTGAACCTTCGTGAAAGTGGCACGAAACAGCGAATTTATTGGTGGATGGTGGAAAGTTCTGGGTTACCGGATGTTGGTACCACCTATAACGTTGGTAATTTAATTCATATCTTTCTTATACCCCCTACATATGATTCAGAAAGCCTTCAGCTTTGCATATATATGCATATTTTTTACCTAGGTCACATAATAATACTTAATTCGAATACTTACCAAAGTCGATGTTAGGCCATCAGAATTGTCTCAATATTATCCTATTTTCACCAATTTAAGCAGGTCCTCATTGTCATACACAACGTTCAGTTATTCACAATTGTAAATCATGTGTGGAAATGCTGATACTAAAGCTACATTCTCCATATTAGCCTGAAATATGACGAGAAACCGAAAATCCGCCATTTTTCTTCACTGAATGAGTAAGACTGGCCTCTTAGTTCTTAATCCATTACACTATTCTTCAATTATATACGAAAACTACATAAAAGCATGTCAATAAATAAATGTAACATATTTATTACACAATTCGCGATTTATAGCCATTATTTGCAAGGTAATTACAAAAAATTACCATTAGACATCGTAGTTCGGAAAATGGCTTTGGCTTCAACTTGATACACTTATGGTGACCATATCTTATTTTGAAATATATAGAATATAACATATAAGAGGTAGATTTATGTGATAAAGGTAGCATCAGGCCACCCAAAACAATGGTACATTTATTGACCGACCGCAAAAATCGCGTACATTTTTATAAAAATCTGTATGTTGCCACATGGTACATTTCATGCCTCAAGAATTCGACCACACTGAGCCAAAACCTTACCAGTCTTGTCCCGGCAGCCATTTTGCATGCAGGTGATCTAGTTTTGTGAATATGAAGAAAGTTTTAGACCTTGTCCGCACCGTGAATCGGCGAAGCTTGCTCTGCCTCGCAGATATATTCACTTAATACCTTGTAGGACCTATGGAAATGCTTAAATATGATATATTTTACCTTTAAAGTGACAATTGATAGTGTGTGCTTCCAGCTGTTTTGTGTAAACAAACCGATGAAGAAAAAAAGGAAGTATAAACCCCAGCTGAAGTTGGAGGTTTGCAATTATGGTAGGTGAGACCGGAGTACTTTTATTGGCGTTTTACCCCTAGGCTACCACTAATTATTTTGCAATATATGAAGGCTATTACAGAATAAGGATGTTGCAATATAGATCATATTAAAATTTGTTTCACTTTGGTGAAGGTTTTTAATACTTCAATGTACAGTGTGCCAAAATTCACCCATTTTCTTCGTGATCCCGTACCTAACATCTGAAAAAATATTGATACTGAAATTGGCTGTGAGCCTGTGACTGTCCCGGGAGCCCCGCTAAACCTGCCATTCTATTTAGTAGTAGCCTCTACGTTCCAACGTAGAGCTATATTGGGAGGTTTGACGTACCTCCCAACCTACCAAATAGGAAAACCTACTACTGTATTTGGTAGTAGTCTTGGAAAATCCAACGTCAAGGCTATTAACCTAATTGCAATGACGACTTGTCTATTTTGACTGCTATGTCGTCATTCCAACCGCGGTTAAAAAGAAAACGTCTAGAGTCTACTCCTTATCTTGCTCTAGGAGACGTTGTACATTAACCAAAACTACCACCGAAGGTGAAAAAAGCATAGAAGAGAAGAAAAAGGGGTTTACCTTAGTTACCGCTCAAGGCCCATCCCGTGTTCCGTCATGCGCAGATCCCTGTCGAACGTGCGCATGAGCGACCCTCTCTTGTCATCACATCTCACGTCAGCAGAAGAACGCGGATGGGCAGGGGTCCGGCGTGAGGGAGGGTATTATGTACGTTGGATTTTCCAAGACTACTACCAAATAGTAGGTTTTCCTATTTGGTAGGTTGGGAGGTACGTCAAACCTCTCAATTTGTTAGTAGTCTTGGCAAATCCAACGTCAAGGCTGCATAACAAATAGGAGGGGGACATCCAAGCCCAACATACCAAAACAAACAATGCATAAGACAAAATTATGAATGACAAAGAAACACAATTTAAACAAGAGACTTTAATAAAAAGAGTGAAAAACTGAGGAGTAGCTAAAAAGAGAAGTTTTAACACGTGCCCGTCATTGATAGTAATGCAAAACCATAGACTTGTCTTAAACCAAAAAGTACGGTACCCAAAACCCTTTTCTTCCAAAACCAACAAAAACATTGAACACAAAAATAAAACACAATTTTTAATTTGGCAAAAACACTTATGTACTGTATACATAAAACATAATCCCAAACTTGCAATCCAGTGTTGCAAACCCGTACTCCCCCCCCCCTTTTCCAAATAAAACAAAGTAAAAGAAAGAGTGACAAGGGGGGAAGACCAGGCATCTTCGCTAGAGCTCTAGGAAACACGACTCCCGAGAGCTATCACAGGCCGAGGGGGTCTAACAATGGACATGGAGAGGTAGGAAGAGACGAAGGTATGGACAGAAGACCACAAACCCGCCGAGGCGACGTCAGGCAACGATCGACTCTGCAGGAACCGTAAGGAGGCAGCAAAGGACCGCACATCGTGCGCAGAACCCCTACAATCAGGGTTACTGGCACGAATAACCCGACAAATGTGGCGTCCTATCTGTACCTTCGAGAGCCTCCCACCAGTCCGAGGAGACACCCACACAGCAGTACCCGAAGTCGGCGCCACAGACTCAACATAGGAGTGCAAGGCTTGCACCGGGCACAACACATGGTGAGTATGCCCACGCTTTAAAGCCTGGATGGTGAAAGGCTTGAAAACGTGGGTCTCTCTCTCATTCTTGGCAACAAAATGAGGGGAGGGGGCTAACGTGACGACATTCAAGGACGGGGAGAATCGCATGCATTCCTGGGACCGTGACATGGCTGCTAGTTCAGACACCCTATCCCCAGTGGCCAGAGCGACAAGGAAGAGTGTACGCTCCAGCAACTGAACCGGTGTAGTGTCCCGTGTATATGTGTGTGAAGCCAGAAGGTCCAGAGCACGCCCCAGATCCCACTGAGGAGGGATCTGGCGCGGAGGCGGTCGCTCTCTGAAGGCAGCCTTCATGAAGGAATCCAGCTCGTTCGGCGGAACGACCAGCCCAGTGACGGACTCAAAGACCTCCCGGATGGCAGACAAGTGGTTACGTATAGTGTTGACTTGAAAGCGACGCGTACGGAAGAGGTGAAACAAGTAGTGTAGGACGAGGGAAGGAGAGCTAACTGTCTGGCGAGTGTCCTGTATCCACCTAGTAAAAGACCTCCAGTGGGACTCGTAAGTCCCCCAAGTCGAAGACGTCCATGAACGCTTCAGGAAGTCAGTCAGGTCCCGTCCGTGGACTGGGAGCCACCGTGCCTCACGAACATCCACGATGCAAAGGCCAACGAGGTCCGTAGGTCTCCAGCCTGGCTCAAGTGGAAGTTTGAGAGAGGGAGAGGGACCGGACTCGGGCACCACCGCTTCAACTGGGAGTACCAAGTCTGGGCCGGCCACAGAGGCGCTATTAGCCAGACTCTGCCGCGGTACAGCCGCAGCCTCGCGAGGACTTTGCACATCAACAGTGCGTCTGGTGGCGGAAATATGTATATCGACTGCCACCTGCTCCAGTCTTCCATGAAAGTGTCCGGACCCCCCTCCGGAGTACGAGTCCGGAGGGATAGGTACCGAGGCAACTTGCGCGTCTCCTTCGATGCGAACAAGTCGACCTCCGGAACACCCCAGGAAGCCGCGAGGTCGTCGAATACAGTCTGTTTCATTGCCCATTCTACAAGAACGCCCTGTCCTCTCGACAGGGCGTCCGCCCATAGGTTGGCAGTCCCGGGCAGGTAGGAGGCGTGCAGGGAGATGTTGTGTCGGTTCGCGAGGAAGAACAACTTCTCGGAGATCCCCAACAGAGTCAAAGACCTGGAGGACCCCTGCTTTTGGATGCAGTGGACAGCTGTCTGATTGTCCATCCTGAAGGCCACCGACTGTCCCCGAAGGGCCAGCGCGTGGTCCCTCAGGAAGAACAAGGGAACCAACAGTTCGAGGGCATTGATGTGTAGGTGTGTGTGTCCCACCCATCTGCCGTGATGTTGATGTCCCAGGTTGGATTGGTAACCCCACCCTACCTCGCTCGACGCATCTGTATCTACCCAGATCGTCGGCGGGGGGGCGGTCCAGGGCACAGCCGCAGAGAGTGTGCCCCGAGCAACCCAGTGTCCTAAGTGTCTGTGAATGGTACGTGGGATCGGCATGAGCCGATCCATAGGGGCCAACGGAAACACCTTGTTGCCCATGAGTATTAGGCGGCGCAGCCTGAGCCTCCCTAAGGGAATGGTCAGAGCGGCCCAATTCAGCGAACCCACTAACGAGTCCCAGATCCTCCTCGTGAGGGAGACCGAGTGCAACACGGCGAAGACCTTCCTGCGAAGTTTCACCGCGTTTGGCTGACTCTGGGTTACTGTAGCGTTGGTCAGATGCCATTCGAGACCTACCCACGTCACGACACGCGACGGGGTCAGGCGTGACTTGGGAATATTGATTTTGAACCCTAACTGTGTGATGTGTTGAACTACTGTGAGGGTGTCGTGGACGCACTGTTCTAGGGTGTCTGAAACTATCAACCAGTCGTCCAAGTAAAACAGGATCTGGAGGCCGCTCCTGAGGAGAGGATCCAGAGCCTGCTTCACCAGTTTCGAGAAGATCCGCGGCGCGATGTTGAGACCGAAGGGAAGTCTGTCGAACATGAACACACGATCGGAAGTCTGAACGGCCAAGAATCGCTGGAAACGAGGATGGATAGGAACGTGCCAATACGCATCCTTGAGGTCCAGCGACACTACCCACGACAGAGATCACAGGGCCAGTCGTACCTGGTGCACCGTCAACATCCGAAACCGTGTGTTCACGATGTGCCCGTTGAGGGCCGACAGATCCACCACCGGTCGCATCGCGTCGCAGTCCTTCTTTGGTACCAGAAATACACGGGAGAGGAAAACCGGTTGACCGGCTTTCACCTCCTTGACGATTCCCTGCTCGTGCATCGATGTAATCACGTCGGCCACCTCCGAAGAGACAGGCCGGCTTCGTTGACAAGAGCTGAGTGGGGGTCTGGACTTCCATCTCCAGGTTAGACCCCTCCGTGCAATCTTCCGCCCCCACGTCCCTTGTGGCCACCGAGGGGCGCAAGGGCGAAAACAACCTGTGGGAGCCCCCGAGATGAGGTGAGCGACCCTTTCGGCCAGGCGAGAAGGAGAACAAGGAGGAGACCGACCCGGAGAACCTACACATTTTTTGACGTGGAGGGTCCCCCGGTACGGTCCCTGCGGTCATAAGAGCCACGTTGACCTCCTCTACCCCCCCCACCTCGGCGAAAAGGGCGGGTCACCCCATCCCCTGTCCGTCTCGCGTCTGACCCCGTCGAAGTGCGGCCGGAAGTGGAAGGCTGGCCAGCCCCTTCTCGGCGGGGATGAAAGGGAGCAGGAGCAGAAGTGCGAGGCGGAACCGACGCCCTGGCCGGCAACTTCCCTTTCCTGCGCCCTTTCTTGGCGGCAGCACCCCGAAGAGGACCGGCAGAAGGACGGGACTGCGAAGACCCTGGTTGCGACACAGCGCGTCTTTGCGTGTCGTAAGCAGGGTCCGCCGACAGAGAAGCGTAGTGTACCCAAGCATCCTGCGCAAAAAGCCCAGATTTATAGAGCTCAGAGTATAACAAACCCTGACGAATATCCAAGGGGGCTTTCCGGCAGAACGAGGACCTTACCGTCTGGCGTTGTCGAGTTGCCTCGCACAAAACCACCTTCAGCTCGGGAACCAAAGACACCGCGAGCTGAAGATGGATCCGCCGAACGTGGTCCAAACCCTCGCGAAGATCGCCAGGTGCAGTCGCCTCGATAAGCCTCAGGTGGTGAACAGACGTCTGGAGGGAACCTAAAAGACAAGATAATAAGTTCGCCACCCTCTGCCGCAAGGTAAAATCCCTGTCGACAGAGGACGTATCTGGGTGAGAGAAGAACGGGTTAGCAATAGCACAAATTTCAAGTTTGGGCGCGCTGATCCAGGACCAGAACTTGCCATCCAATCCGCCGACAGATACAAGAGGAAGCAAAAGCAGCGATGACTCCGGGGGAGGGACTGAAACAGATCTGTCGACGGAACGGTTGGCGAATTCTAAGGCCTCAGCAAACCAGGCCTCCAATGGGAGAGGATTATCGAGCACGACGGCTAAGCCAGGCTTACCGTCGTCGCACAAACCCGTCCCATAGGAGGACAGTCCCGTCAACACAGCCAGGGACTGAACATCCTGAAGGATGTCCTGGCGGCTGAAGTCTGACCAGAGCTTAGTCCGAGGAGCAGACAGGGGCATGGGCTTCACCGAAAAGTACTGAAGGTCAGTCCTCGTCGGGTAAGCCCTCACCTCCACGTCGGCCACCTGACCATCCACCCTGATCGCCCTGAACTGCATCTTATCATTAATTTGCACCGACCAGTCCGAAGGTAGGGCCCTCTCACCTGACGGGAAGTCGGTAGCACGCTCCGGGTGGGAGGCCTGCACCCCCTTCCAAACAGCCAAGGAGCCATAGAGGAGCGGCATAGTCCGCGATGGGACCTTGGCCTTCTGGATGGGGGGCAAGCGCGGACCCTGCCCTAGCAGACGGAGAACCCCCGCATGGGAGACAGCAGGGGCAACCACCTGAGCTAGGGCAGGAGCAGTACTAGCCGACGACCGGGCAGGCGGAGAAGCAGGGCGAGAAGGAATGTGCTCCACCGCAGAAGGGAGGGGGACCAAAGCAGGGGTAGGTTGGGTGAGGCGCTGAGGTTGTGTCACCGCCAAGAAGCGCGATAAGAGGGAATCTTGCATCGCCTCCAAGCGCGCGTCGAAGTGTGACACAACCCACCCCTGCATAGCCGAAAATCGATCCGAGAGAGGCGACCCCCCCGAAGATTGTTCGGCCCGCAGGGGCGAGCGTGAGCGGGAGCGAGACCCACGACACGAAACAGCAGCGTCGCGGCCCAAAGAAGGCGAGCGACGACGGCCGTGGCGTCCCTGAGGGTCTCGTCCCCGATCACTAACGCCCGAGGGGGAAACATCACCATCCCCCTCTTCCAGCGACACGTCAGCTCCCGAGAAAGGGGACCCCGAAACCTCGCTATACTCCACCGAGTCAAGCGGCGGGGTACCCCCCTGGCGAGCTGGTAAGTGAAGATCAGGGATAGAAGAATGAAGAGGAGCATGATGACGGGAGTGGGAAGGCTGGCCGGGTGAAAGGAGGTCAGGAGCCGCGGGGGGAAACAGAGCAAGGATCCCCGGGGCTGAGAGAACAGGGCGGCCCGACACCGAGGCGGAGGAGGGAGGGACCTCCACCTTGGGACGAGACCGTGAAGGAAGAATAGGCACCGAAGCAGGAGAAGTAGGAGGAGAAGCAACTACATCCTGGCGGACCCCCTGGACAGAGTAGGAGGAGGGAGCAGAGGGCCAGCTACAGCATGAACATCCGCGCGCGTAGAGGACAAATGAAGAGGACGTCTTTTGTGCAGGGGAAGCGGGCGGAAGGTAGTAGAGCCCCTATCCGGAGAGGCCAGGGGAGGGCGTACAGGGGCAGAGACGCTAACCCCGGCCTCAGGGCGAGAACCATGACGAGGGCGATGGGCGGAGTCAAGGCGATCAGGAGGACGATGAGGGGCAGTAGAGGACGGGCGATGAGGCGAGCGAGAGCGTGGACGGAGCTGGGGATCCTCCGGACGATGTGATGACCGACCACGGGACCCAGGGAGGAGGGCCCGAGCAGGGAGAGGGCCAGGTGAACGGCCTCCAGATGGGTCAGGGATGCCCAGGGCGACGCGGATCCGGTCGTCAACAAAGGCCGGGGAACGGTGGCCCACAGTCCTAACGTGGTGGGAGACCACCGCCCACACTGATTGAAGGGAAGCAGAGGCCACTGCCGCGTCTGAGGAACCAGGGTGATGGTCCACCACCTCCACCAGGTCCATACACGGGCCACACAGAGCAGGGAGGTAGGCCGTAGAGGACACACATTGCGAGTGGCGTAAGCAGGACCTGTGGCGTTCCAAGCACGGGGAGCCACAGCCCTGGCGAAAGCAAGGCATCCCACCTGCAACGGAAGAACACACACCATAAGCAGCACGTCGACGGAGTAAGTGTAGAGAATGTCCAATAAAAACCAGGGAATGAGCATGGGTAAACAGTAACACACATGCAAATCGGTATCCGTACTCACTCCAAGCCGGGAGCACCGAGGTAGGTGAGGAGGGCGGGCGAGGGTGAAGAGCACAAGCAGAACCTGCAAAGATGGAGAAAGTGTTAACCACCACTCAACACCTTACATGCAGGGTCCATAACACTAGTAAAGTGCATACACCAATATAGTATCAGGCAACAATATGACATAAAAAAGGTCAACAGTGAAAGCCAACTATAACCGCAAATTTGCGGGCCAAAGGAGGCATAACCGTACCGACACAACCCTCCCGCATCTCCGCGGGACCCCCCAGCGATCACCGCAAATTTGCGGAGAGCCGAAACGTCCTAGAGGACCGAATCGAGCTCTCCGCAAATTTGCGGGACCGGCCGAGATGGTCCGGCGCCGAAAAAGAGAGAGGAGCGTCTAGGGAATACCAAAAAAGGCCCATAAAAAAGCGTCATCTCCTTATGAACTCCAAGCGATGATGGCCATCAAGCTGAGCAGTGTCTTCCTTGATTATATCCTGACTCAACTGGTCAAGGGAGAGGCAAGGAAGACACACCAGGGGAGAGGAGGCACATCCCCCAGGAACCACCCAACCCACAGAGATAGAGCAAAGCCCATGAGGAGAAGTGGCAGGGAGGGTGGTTTGGCACAAACAGGGGCCCCCGTGGGGTACCCCTGGATCGGGCAAAAGACTATGAAAGGATGGAGGTGAAAACAGGAAGGGAAAACAAAAAGCAGTAAATGAAACCGGTGAGAAAAAGGGTGGCCTAGCCGTGAGTAGAGAATGTGTCAGGGGCGAAAAACCCTGTGGTGTGAAGGAGGGGCCCCCGTGGGGTACCCCTGGATATCACGAACCACCTGGCGCCCAGGCCCTTGAGACACAGTGAAGGCTCGAAGGGGGGGACTCGGGAATAACGCTAATAATGCGGCCGACACAAACTCTACAAAAAGCACCGCCACCAACTAAATCTCAGATTGTTTACCAACTGTACACCTAGACACCTAGGGGCATAGCAAATCCTGAATGAGAAAACAAGCTAGGCTAAAATAAGCTAAAAGCTAAACTATGCCCAGACTAACAGGAAAAAAGAATATGAAAAGAAAAAGAAATTAAAAAACATAGACGAGGAACGCCAGGCGCCCCCGTACCTTCGGTAGCTATTTCCACACGCGTCTCCATTATACACACTGAGGAGCCCATTTACGTGATCACGTAACATCTGTCTAACAAAAAGAAGGCCAGATAAGCCGAAATGAACCTAAAACAGGGTGAATTGAAGGAGCACAACAAAAGCGGACTCAACAATGGCGACGCATGAAAAAATGATGACAAGAGAGGGTCGCTCATGCGCACGTTCGACAGGGATCTGCGCATGACGGAACACGGGATGGGCCTTGAGCGGTAACTAAGGTAAACCCCTTTTTCTTCTCTTCTATGCTTTTTTCACCTTCGGTGGTAGTTTTGGTTAATGTACAACGTCTCCTAGAGCAAGATAAGGAGTAGACTCTAGATGTTTTCTTTTTAACCGCGGTTGGAATGACGACATAGCAGTCAAAATAGACAAGTCGTCATTGCAATTAGGTTAACCTGACAAGCGCGATTTGACAGTAGGTGCTAGGGTAGTTATTTGTGCATTTCTAGCCCTGGATTCTGACAGAATTCGTTATATTTACAATATAAACCATTATTTGTTTTCGGTATGCTTTTATTTTACATATATGATGTATATATGAACCTTCAAGAGTGCTAAAATAAGTGGGAAAAGCATTTGGGTGGTGAAAAACGAAGATATTGGCCACCCGGTCATAATCTCAGGCGAGAGAGAGACAGGCAGCCTTCCCCTCTCGCTGTCAGGGAGTCAACTGAGGAGAGCGGGGCGGTGTGTGCCGGTGTCTGGGTGTTGCATAACGATCTTTTATGCAACCCACTTGTGCTACATTATCGCGGGAGAGAAAAATAACCGATAAATGATGATAATAAGAGGAAAAATAGGTGATAATTGAAGAGGGGAGGGAGGGGGGAATAAGGTGGGGAAGGAGGGGAGGGGGGTGGGTGAGATTTACATGGATGAGTACTGGAGGGGAATTATCTCACCTAGAGACAAATTCCTTTGTTTTGATAGGCCCTTTTTTTTTATGGAAGGCTTTTTTTATGGTCCTGCTTCCGTGAGGCCTATCGCGTTCCCTATAGGAAGCCTTCCGTGAGGCCTATCGCGCTTGCCGGGTTAATAGCCTTGACGTTGGATTTGCCAAGACTACTAACAAATACTTATCGTATAATTCTGCTCCGCTCTGGAGCGGGCAATTATCGTAATCACAAGCGCGATTAAATCGATAACATCTAGAGTAGCACCTTTCTCTCTCTACTAGGTACGTTGTACACACTTTCGAGGCCACATTTGAAAAGGAAAAGATCAAATATATGAGAAAGAAAGAAAAACTTTAAGAATCTTGCCCATCCTATCTGGCCCTTTACGCCGTTGTCATAGGCGTACCTCCTTAGCCCAACTGGGCTTATAAGGCATCTGTTTTCGCGCTACTCAAATGTCAACACACGATTTTTCTTGCTCCATATTTTGTGTCTTCCACCCCTGTCGCCTACCATTTTGGGCGAGTTGTGGGCCTTCTTTAAGGCACCTGAGGTTCTAGACAGATGATCCGTGATGTAGGCACGCCAAAAATGGGCTCTAATGTGTTTTAATTTGAATAGGGCGTCGAAAACTGCTTGGTCACTATATTTTTACATTGCGCATGCGTCGCCCTTTGGCGACTGTCATTAGGCCTTTGCCTTTTATTTTACTTCACTCGCAGTGGCTTAGTTTTGTTTACTGATGGGTTCTATTCATTTAGGGCTTCTTGTCACTGCTTTAGCTTTTGCTACTCATTTCGCGAAGTGCTGTCACACTATCGGAGTTTCCTAGGCTAGGCTACCTTGATGTCTGAGGGGGGGGGGGGGGGGGCACAGTCCTCTTCTTTCTCTTTCATTTATCCACCTCATAGGGTTTCCTTCCCTATTGAGGTCTTTTCCTGGCCCACAGAGGCCTAGTGATGAGCCTGGTTACCTCCGTTAGTGGGTCGCTATTCCGACTGTTGGCGTGGCCTAGCCTTCGTCGATGGGGGGCCTGTTGCTAACTCTTCACACTGTTACCAGATCAGTCCGGCATGTCATGCACGGCTCCTGAAAATCTAGGGAATGTGCAACCATCATCTTGGTACTTTTTTGAGTTGGCAACAGTGTCAGCGTTCCTTCTCTGTTTCGTCTGACGTATACCCCAGGATCCCCGCACATGCGGTCTTCGGTGGTCCTCTGATTGCTTGGCCGCTCTCTGCCGTCCGACATATGGTCGTGCTAACAATCCTGCAAAACCCCGTTATACAGAGGGGGCACCACGTCTGCTGTGCTTGCCCGCCGCCTCTCACCGGCGTGCCTGAGGCCTAGGCTTACCTCGTTATCTTACCTCGTGGGGCAGCGGTCTCCTGCTTGTGTCACATGACAATACTTACAGAGGGTCCGGGCCCTAGTACAGGTATACGGATACTCCAGCTAGATTGTGTGATGATGTATATGTACTGTAATATGTTTGTGTAACTGGTTGTTTGTATCTTCTTGGATTTGCTTTGGGTGTTGGTCTATGACATGTGTGTTGTTCTACACGATGATGGAATTTCTTTGATTATTTTGATATGGGTGTGAAGTTGGGAGTTGGGCATGTGAAATTTGTAGGGAGGAAGGTCTGTTTAGGCTATTGTATATAGCTTTGGAGGGCTTCTGGGAGAGTTTGGGCAAGGAGTCTCTTGAAGGCAGTGGTATTTGGGGCCATAGCAGTTTCTTCGGAGAGGGAGTTCCAGAGCTCTGCTATTCTACAGGAGAAGAAGCGTTTTCGGGCTTCTACTGATACATGTTGGATCTGTATCTTGTGCCTGTGGCCCCTAGTGCCTACTCTCGGTGCTAGTGTGAAGAGGTCGGTGGGTGCGATAGGTGAATTGCCATGGAAGATGTTGTGGCAGAGTATGAGGTCGCTCCTTATCAGTCGGCCCTGTACAGAGAAGAGGTTTAGACTTTGTAGTCTCTCATTGTAGGGAAGACCTTCCAGTCCGTGTATTTGTTTGGTCCATCTTCTCTGAACGGACTCCAGGCGTTTGAGGTCCATGGAGTAACCCAGGTTCCAGACAGGGGATCCGAACTCTATTATGGGGCGGATGTCGGTGGTGAGGAGGTTCATCATGAAGTCTGGAGTTCGGCACACTGTACTTTTAAGAAGAGTGGAGGCAATTCCTCCTGCTTTCTGGGTAGTTTCCCGGATATGTTGGTGGAACTTTAGGTCTGTGGAGATTTTTACACCTAGATCGGAGTGGGCTTGCGAGGGTCTTATGGGGTTACCTTGAAGAAGGTATGTGGGCTGGTCGGTTCTGAGGGCAGGTGATCTGGTGAAGCGTAGGTGGGCACACTTCCCTGGGGAAAACTCTAAGCCCCAGGAGGCTGCAGTTGCAGCTAGGGTGTTTATGTCCTCCTGAAGTTGTTCTTGGGTTAGGCGCGGGGATGAGGATTGCAGGTATAGCTTCAGGTCGTCAGCGAATATCTTGAACTTGCTGTGCAGTCTTGAGCCAATGTAGTTGACAAAGAGGAGGAATAGTAGGGGTCCTAGGACAGATCCCTGGGGGACTCCACTTAGCACTGGTCTTGAAGAGCTTGTGGTTCCACTCACACGGACTTTCATGATCCGACCACACAGGAAGCTGATGATCCAGTTGAGTAAGTGACCTGAAATACCAATACTCTGCAACTTGTCAATGAGTGTTTGGTGGTGGACTCTGTCGAAGGCCTTCGTGAAGTCGAACAGAATTAGGTCTACCAGCTCCCCACGGTCGTACCAGTAGGTGATGTAGTTGTAGGTAAGTAGGAGCTGGTCGGTAACTGATCTGTTCTCCCTAAACCCAAACTGGTTGTTGGTGAGGACCATGTGATCATGGAAGAATCTGTAGAGTTCTTTGGTGACAATTCTCTCCATGGTTTTGCATGCTACAGATGTGAGGCTGATGGGTCTGTAGTTCAGGGGGTTTGTCCTTGGTCCTTTCTTGTATATTGGAGATATATGGGAGGTTTTCCATAGGGAGGGAAGTTGTTCAGAGGTCATTGAGAGGTTGAATAGTAGAGTGAAGGGTACTGCTAGTTCGGCGGCACATTCTTTCAGTAGTCTGGGGTGTATGGCGTCCGGGCCCATTGCACTGTCTGGTTTGAGTTGCTTTAGTTTTTCTTCAATTTCCTGTGTGTTGAAGTGTATGGATTCAAGACTACCAGGACAGGTTTGGTGAGGTGCGGGAGCTTGGAGGTGGACGTTAAGAAAGACGCTTGCAAAGGCATCAGCAAAGGATTCTGCCATGGCTATGGGAGAGTCGGTTAGGTGGCCATTTAGGGTCAATGGTCCTACCTTCGGGCGGTCAGATTTGTTTTGCCTTATGTAGGAGTAGAAGAGTTTGGGTTTTGTTGTGCGGTTTTGAATTAGCTGTTTTTCGTAGGAGATCTGGAGATTTAGGTTTTGTGAGCGGTACATTTCACTGAGCTCCCTAAAGCGGGAGAGGGATTGGAGTGCTTGAGGGGAGTTTCTGCCATGGATGGACCTCTGTTGCTTGTACTCCCTCCATGTGGCACTGCGGAGCTTGGACAGAGGTTTCGATTGTAGTTTGGTCCACGGAGGGGACATTTCAGTTTTAGGCAGTTTTTTGACTGGGATGAATTGACTGACTAGGTTGTTGAGAGTGTCAGTGATGTATACGTAGAAGTTGTCCACATCCCTCGAGTCAATCTCAAAGTCCCAGTCAACCCTGCGGAGCGCTTCTCTAATTCTCTTGTAGTTTCCTTTGGGCCAGTCATGGATTTCGGTGGGAGGGGTGCAGGCGGTGGTGGTGTCGGCTTGGAAGAGATAGTTGAGTCCTACTAAAGCATGGCCGCAGCGGGGAAATGGAGGGTAAGTTGTCACATTTAGTATCCTGTCATCCTCTGACGTTAGCACCAGGTCCAAGGTGTTTCCCGAGCTTAGGAAGGTAGGTTCTTTTACCCACTGGTGTAGTCCAAGGGTGTTGAACGTGTCAAGGAAAAGTGCGTCAGTGTGGGGAAGGTGGTCATTTGTTGTCTCATTATCCCAGTTTATGGCAGGGAGGTTTAGGTCACCAATGATGAGGAGTTCTTTCCCTATGCTAAATTCCTGGATGTAGTTGTTTAGTGCCATGTTCTCTTCTTGTGTGTTGGAGGGTGGGCGGTAGACTGTTAGAATGTGCAGATTGTATTGATGTAGGAAGACTGCAATGGTGTTTGGGTGTTGGGTCGGTGAGGGGCATGTGGCTTTTACATCTTTATGGACATAAGTGCAGACTCCATGCTTTGGTTTGTTGGATTGACAGTCATTTCTGAAGATGGTGAAGTTGGGTACTTTTATGCTGCCATTTGAGATGTGGGGTTGGAGCCAAGTTTCCGTGACTGAGAATATGTCAGTGCTGTGTTGGGTACAGAAGTCATTTACAAAGTTTACTTTGTTTGAGAGACAGTTTACATTGGCGAAAGCTATTTTAAGGAATGAGAAGGATGGGTTTGTATTGGGCTGGATTTTGCAGTAGGCGGGGTTTGCTGGGTTGTTCCGGATTAGTTTTTTGTCTCTAAAGGGAGTGGGGCTGTTGCTCCAAGGGCATCTTCTGGGGTGCTGCTCTCGTGGATCTGAGGTGTGGTGGACAGTTGTCTACAGGGTGTTGGGACCCTGTTGCCTTCAGCAGTTTTGGGAGTTGTGGTGCTGTTCGGGGTGGTGGGGGCAGTTTGATTTGGGTGGTGGGGCGAGCTTGTAGAGTTGGATCGTGGTTGGATAGGTATGGGGGAGGTGGGTGGAAGGAGGGGTGTCACGGTGGTGGTAGTGGTAGGGGGGGCGGTCTTGGTGTTGGTATCCTCGCACGGCTCATAGTGGTGGCGAGTTCTTTGTGTACCGGTACCATTTTCGGACCTCCTTTTCTTGATTTCTTCTCTTTGTTTGAAGGTCAAGTCTCTCGTAATGTAGACTGTGGTACACTGAGGATCGGAGAGACTTTGCTGCTTCAAGGAGCTTTTGCCGTTGTTCCTCATTTGTGATGCTTGCTCTGACTAGGTTTGATTTTATGGGGATGATGTTGTTTAGTTGGATCCTGTCATTGCCTATCAGGTGGCAGGCAACTTCCCTGAATTTTTCTGTCACTTCCCGTGTGCTTTCACCAAGTCCTCTGAGTATTATGAATTTGGCTCTTTTTTTCTCTTTCCCGTTGCTCAACGGCTTCCTGGTGTACAAGTTTTCGGAGCTCTTCTGTCAGTTGTTCATTGTTTGGGGGTTGTGGTGTGGGAGTTGGGGGTTCGGGGGGTTGTGGTGCGCGGGTGGGGGGTTCGGGGGTTTGGGTTTGGAGAGGGAGGCTTTTTAGGTTTTTCATTTCCACCATCAGTTGGGCTACTGTTTCGCATAACCCTTTGACGGTGTCATATAGCTGAGTTTGGCCCCTGTTTTGTGAATCATCTTTGGTTAGGCTGCATGGGGTGCATGTGTACGAGAGGTGAGATGGGTGGGCTAGGATGCTGTTGAATGCTGTTCGGGGGAGGCCACAGCATCTTTGTGCCCCATGGTACCATTTGTTACATAGGCCACATGCAACACAATTTTCTTCTAGGATATTTATGTTACACGCCCCACAGGGATATTTGAGATTGTTATTTGTAGGGGAAGACTGTTTCTGGGTGTTTGTAGGGGGACAGTTTGTGTTTGTGGGGGAGGCTGTGTCGGAGTGTTGTGGCTGTGAGTTTTGGAGTCTTTTGTGTCTGGCTCCATTACCTGTACTGAGGCCCCGGAGGCCACTCCGCGCATTAGCCATAGTTAACAAGCCTATGAGGCTATTGAGGCTATGGACCGCTCCGCACTGGGAGTGGCCTCTCAACCCCCGCTCCGCTCGGGACCGGGATTCCCAGATCCCGGTACGGCGCGGGATGCTTTTACTACCTTGTATACAAGCTAGTTGGCCCGCTCCGCTCGTGGACGTTTCCGCCCGGTGCGCGGACTTTCCCTCCCGCTCTCTGGTACCTTCCCGCCCTGGGAGCAAGTCAATCCCGCCTGTGAGCGTAAATCTCTCGCTCTGGGGCGGAAATTACCCGCGCTGAGGAGCGGACTTGTGGTGTCACTGCAGCTTCATTTCTACACTTCCTCCTCGGTACCTCATGGCCTTCAGGTATTATTCCCTCCTTTTTTTTTGGGGGGGGGGGGGAAGTGACCCTGCCTTTGGTCTACTCTGACCTAGCGTGTGGGGTTTCACTGGAACTTTTTGTAGGTTCACCTGTGTCCTGATAGGCCCTTCCATATTGGTGGGGCCTTTTTGCTTACCTTCCATTAGGGGAAGGGCTGCACTCAGCCCTTTGTATGTCAGACACTGTTGCCTCCTAGGCTTGCTCTTGCTTGCCTTTCTCCGGTTTTACTAAACCGTCTTGTGGGGCCCCAGTTTGGTCTGATACCAGCTCCTGAGACACAGTCTTCCCCTACATTGGACTCACCTATACCTTGCGATGTCTTTGCCTTCCACCCTCAAACGGTGCCGCAGGTCTCTAGGAAGGGCTGCACTCAGCCCGCTCCGCCCTGGTGCGTGGGTGACTCCCGCTCCAGGTCGGTCCTATGACTAGCCACATTCTCTTACAAGGCCGCTCCCCTTTTTTACTGTTATCTGCCTGCCTTCCTTCACCGGTGTCTTAGGCATTGTAGAGCGGGACCCTTTAGGCCGCTCTGCTTCAGTTGGGACTGTTTTTTATTACGAGCCTTTCTACTGGCATCTGGGTTAGGGCCACACTGGGCCCGTTCCGCCCTAGAGTGGGTTCTATCCTACTCTAGGTCGGGCCTATGCTTTGCCTCTCTTATTTTTCCCCAAGGACGCTCCCACGTCAGCTGTGATGCTCGACAATTCGGTTGGGACTCTTGGATGTAAATATCTGATATTTTTACCCAAGGACGCTCCCACGTCAGCTGTCATGCTCGACAATTTCGTTGGGACTCTTGGATGTTACTGGCCTTCCACCACTACTGGCATCTGGGTTAGGGCCACACTGGGCCCGTTCCGCCCTAGAGTGGGTTCTATCCTACTCTCGGTCGGGCCTATGCTTTGCCTCTTATTCTTACCCAAGGACTCTCCCACGTCAGCTGTAATGCTAGACAATTCGGTTGGGACTCTTGGATGTAAATATCTGCTATTTTTACCCAAGGACGCTCCCACGTCAGCTATATGCTAGACAATTCAGTTGGGACTCTTGGATGTTTAGATATATTACTGACTCAAGTACCGAATTGGCTAACTTCTGTTTTTAGCCTAGCCTAGATGGGGGCGTTTTGGTGTATGACTCTGCGGCCTCCTCAGTCTGGCATAATATGCCCCTGGATTGATTGGCGGCCCCAGTGCTATGTCTACCTGACGCTTCAGTCACTTGTTGCTTACCCTCATCAAGGGTACAGTAACTGGTGGCTCCCTGTAATTTGATAGGGGCATTACTTGCAGTGGCTTAGTTTCGAACTGTTAGGTTCTATTATTTTAGGGCTTATTGTCACTGCATTAGTTTTTTCGTTTATGCGCGACATTGCGGTTAGGCTACTCCTTCGGCTTGCATGAAGGAGGGGGCACCACCCCCCTGTTGGGCCAAGTCCCCTATTTTGTCTCTTTTAGCTTTCTCTTCACATGAAGGTATGCTATTGGTGTGTGCCCTGCCTTTCTAAGTTTACTGCCCCGCTTTCTTGGGCTAGGCCGCCTTTTCCACTTAGCCTACATGTTGCCTCCTGGCTTGCCTTGCTTGCCTCTCTACGGTTTTACTAAACCTTCTTGTGGGGCACCCGTTTACATGATACCTGCCCTTGCGACACTGTCTTTCCCTTTTGAACGGTTGCTGGTGTGATTTTGGTGTGTGCCCTGTTTTTCTATTTTACCTGCCACGCTTTTAGGCTAGGCTACCTTTTACGCTTCGCCTAACTTTTTTTTTTTTTTTTTTGGGGGGGGGGGGGGGGGGATTTGGTTGTCAGACACTGTTGCCTCCTAGGCTTGCTCTGGCTTGCTTTTCTATGGTTTTACTAAACCATCTTGAGGAGCACCGGTTTTGTCCGATACCAGCTCCTGGGACACTGTCTTACCCCAAGTTGGAGGTTCATACTGTACTTACTTAGTGTGTGCCCTGTTGTTCTATTTTGACTGCCACACTTTAGGCTAGGCCGACTTTTCGCTTAGCCTAATTTTTTTTTTGGGGGGGGGGGGGTTGCGTTTTGGTTGTTAGACACTATTGCCTCCTAGGCTTGCTCTTGCTTGCCTGTCTACGGTTTTACTAAACCATCTTGAAGGGCACCAGTTTTAGTCTGATTCCAGCTCCTGAGACACAGTCTTACCCTCCATTGAACTCACCAATACCTTGAGTTCCTGAGACGCAGTCTTCACCTATATTGAACTCACCAATACCTTGAGGTTCCTGAGACACGGTCTTAACCTACATTGAGCTCACCAATACCTTGAGGTTCCTGAGACACAGTCTTAACCTACATTGAGCTCACCAATACCTTGAGTTCCTGAGACACAGTCTTCAGCTCCTTTGAACTCACTAATGCCTTGAGGTTTCTCAGGCACAGTCTTAACCTACATTGAGCTCCCCAATACCTTGAGGTTCCTGAGACACAGTCTTAACCTACATTGTGCTCACCAATACCTTGAGATGTCTTTTCCTTCCACCCTCCCCGGTGCCGCAGGTCTCTAGGAAGGGCTGTACTCAGCTCGCTCCGCCCTGGTGCGTGGATGTCTCCCGCTCCAGGTCGGTCCTATGACTAGACACATTCTCTTATAAGACCGCTCCCTTTATTACTGAAATCTGCCTGACGTCCTTCAACGGTGTCTTTGGCTTTGCTGAGCGGGACCCTTTAGGCCTCTCCACTTCAGTTGGGAATGTTTTTATTACAAGCCTCTGGCGTCTGGGCTAGGGCCTCACGGGGCCCGTTCTGCCCTAGAGTGGGCTCTATCCTCCTCTAGGTCGGGCCTATGCTTTGCCTCTGTTCTTTACCCACGGACGCTCCCACGTCGGATGTGATGCTAGACTATTCAGTTGGGACGCTTGGATGTAGTACATATCTGATATTTTTACCCAGGGAAGCTCCCACGTCAGCTATCATGCTAGACGATTCTTTTGGGACTCTTGGATGTTCCTGGGCTTTCACCTTTACTGGTACCTACAGGCCTCTGACGTTTGGCTACCCTACGCCCGCTCCACCCTGGTGCGGCGACTCCGCTCTGGAGCGGAGAATGTCTTTTTATTTCCGAGGATGCTTCCACGTCAGCTGTACTGCTAGACTATTCTGACGGAACTCTTGGATGTTTTACCTTTCACCCTTCCTGCTGCCACAAGCCTCTCCCATAAGACTGCACTACATCTGCCCCGCCCTAGAGCGGAAATTCCCGCTCTTGGCCAGTTCTCTTCCATACTTCTACTGACACCATCCCGGGTCCTCACCTGTCCTATACCGCTCTCCGCTCTGGAGCGGAGCTTACTTTCTGCTCCAGAGCGGGATTTCCGCCCCAGAGCGGAGCGGGCAGTTCGGGGCCCCCTCCACTCTGGGTCGGTTCTCGGTGGACTTTGCCTTGCCTCTGGATGGGCCCTCAGTTGCAGTCATTCATCATACTACTGTTGCAGTCATTCATCTTACTACTGGCTCCATCTCGCTCCCTTGCCTCCCTAGGCTAGGTCATTCATCTTCCTACTGGCACCATCTCGCTCCATTGCCTCCCTAGGCCTCCTGGGCCGCTCCTGCAGCGTGCAACGCTCTCCGCTCTGGTGCGCAGCTTCCATTCCGCTCCAGAGCGGAGAGGACCATTCCTCCTACATTCCGCTCCAGAGCGGATTTCCGCCCCGGAGCGGAGGGGACCATTCTGGACCACTCCACTCTGGGTCGGTGCTAGGGTGCTTTGCTTTACCTCTGGATAGGGACTCAGTTGCAGTAGTTCACGGACTTCTCTTTTTTATCAGACTGTGCTCCCACTCTACTCTGATGGTAGAGTGGAGAAGAGGCGTCTTCTCCTCTTCAGTACCTTCAACCTTTGGGTATTCTTATTATCCTCTTCAATTATAAGGCTTTCATGCCTTCCTTCTGGGGTTTTGCACCTGCCCCTATGTCTTTTCTGACCGGGTTTTTTTGGGGTTCTTGCTCTTGCTGGTTCGCCTGGTCTCTCCCTGACCCTCCGCATGGGGGGGGGTCACTCTTCACCCCTCGCCTCGCACAGGGGGGGGGGGGGGATACTCACTTTCATGAAAGGTGCTCCATTTTCGAGGTGTAGTGAGCACTTTTGTGCGTCCTTCGGCCCTTGTGCCTGTTAATTTTCAGGAGTTTTCTTCAAGTATGTGTGCACCCATGAATTATCCTCCTGTATAGCCCTCCATTCGAAGGGTCCCCCTTTTTCGTCCTTTCCTTCCTACACAAGGGAAGGGGGTAATCTCCTGTCAAGGATTCAACGGTTTTTACCAATATTGTGCTTACCATTCCTGTGCTTCCTACATGGGACGGCAGTATCTTTTTCCTTTTCGATTGCAGGGAGGATATCACTTCCTTCCTGCGCACACCATGGGTGTGCCTGTCCTGCCATGCCCGTTGGACGTAGAGAGTGTCCTCCCCTTATCTCATGCTACAGCCGCGATGGTTTTAACCCTCGGAGGTATAGATCGTGGCTCGTGGATATTGACCTTTGTGTCTCGTCCTCCTTACCCGGACACGGATGAGGCAAGGTCTCGCCTCTGCACTATGTAGTCAGGAATTGCTCTCTATGTCAAGGACCACTTCCATTGGATTCCACACTTCGTAAGACGGAGGGGTACGCGCCATGCGTCCCCTTACCTCTGCTGTCTCCATGGCGCCAGGCCGCCTTTCCTCCAGTGCCTCGTTCGGGCGTCCTCACGGACTCACCTATACCTTACGATGTCTTTGCCTTCCACCCTCAAACGGTGCCGCAGGTCTCTAGGAAGGGCTGCACTCAGCCCGCTCCGCCCTGGTGCGTGGGTGACTCCCGCTCCAGGTCGGTCCTATGACTAGCCACATTCTCTTACAAGGCCGCTCCCCTTTTTTACTGTTATCTGCCTGCCTTCCTTCACCGGTGTCTTAGGCATTGTAGAGCGGGACCCTTTAGGCCGCTCTGCTTCAGTTGGGACTGTTTTTTATTACGAGCCTTTCTACTGGCATCTGGGTTAGGGCCACACTGGGCCCGTTCCGCCCTAGAGTGGGTTCTATCCTACTCTAGGTCGGGCCTATGCTTTGCCTCTCTTATTTTTCCCCAAGGACGCTCCCACGTCAGCTGTGATGCTCGACAATTCGGTTGGGACTCTTGGATGTAAATATCTGATATTTTTACCCAAGGACGCTCCCACGTCAGCTGTCATGCTCGACAATTTCGTTGGGACTCTTGGATGTTACTGGCCTTCCACCACTACTGGCATCTGGGTTAGGGCCACACTGGGCCCGTTCCGCCCTAGAGTGGGTTCTATCCTACTCTCGGTCGGGCCTATGCTTTGCCTCTTATTCTTACCCAAGGACTCCCCCACGTCAGCTGTAATGCTAGACAATTCGGTTGGGACTCTTGGATGTAAATATCTGCTATTTTTACCCAAGGACGCTCCCACGTCAGCTATATGCTAGACAATTCAGTTGGGACTCTTGGATGTTTAGATATATTACTGACTCAAGTACCGAATTGGCTAACTTCTGTTTTTAGCCTAGCCTAGATGGGGGCGTTTTGGTGTATGACTCTGCGGCCTCCTCAGTCTGGCATAATATGCCCCTGGATTGATTGGCGGCCCCAGTGCTATGTCTACCTGACGCTTCAGTCACTTGTTGCTTACCCTCATCAAGGGTACAGTAACTGGTGGCTCCCTGTAATTTGATAGGGGCATTACTTGCAGTGGCTTAGTTTCGAACTGTTAGGTTCTATTATTTTAGGGCTTATTGTCACTGCATTAGTTTTTTCGTTTATGCGCGACATTGCGGTTAGGCTACTCCTTCGGCTTGCATGAAGGAGGGGGCACCACCCCCCTGTTGGGCCAAGTCCCCTATTTTGTCTCTTTTAGCTTTCTCTTCACATGAAGGTATGCTATTGGTGTGTGCCCTGCCTTTCTAAGTTTACTGCCCCGCTTTCTTGGGCTAGGCCGCCTTTTCCACTTAGCCTACATGTTGCCTCCTGGCTTGCCTTGCTTGCCTCTCTACGGTTTTACTAAACCTTCTTGTGGGGCACCCGTTTACATGATACCTGCCCTTGCGACACTGTCTTTCCCTTTTGAACGGTTGCTGGTGTGATTTTGGTGTGTGCCCTGTTTTTCTATTTTACCTGCCACGCTTTTAGGCTAGGCTACCTTTTACGCTTCGCCTAATTTTTTTTTTTTTTTTTTTTTTGGGGGGGGGGGGGGGGGATTTGGTTGTCAGACACTGTTGCCTCCTAGGCTTGCTCTGGCTTGCTTTTCTATGGTTTTACTAAACCATCTTGAGGAGCACCGGTTTTGTCCGATACCAGCTCCTGGGACACTGTCTTACCCCAAGTTGGAGGTTCATACTGTACTTACTTAGTGTGTGCCCTGTTGTTCTATTTTGACTGCCACACTTTAGGCTAGGCCGACTTTTCGCTTAGCCTAATTTTTTTTTTGGGGGGGGGGGGGGGTGCGTTTTGGTTGTTAGACACTATTGCCTCCTAGGCTTGCTCTTGCTTGCCTGTCTACGGTTTTACTAAACCATCTTGAAGGGCACCAGTTTTAGTCTGATTCCAGCTCCTGAGACACAGTCTTACCCTCCATTGAACTCACCAATACCTTGAGTTCCTGAGACGCAGTCTTCACCTATATTGAACTCACCAATACCTTGAGGTTCCTGAGACACGGTCTTAACCTACATTGAGCTCACCAATACCTTGAGGTTCCTGAGACACAGTCTTAACCTACATTGAGCTCACCAATACCTTGAGTTCCTGAGACACAGTCTTCAGCTCCTTTGAACTCACTAATGCCTTGAGGTTTCTCAGGCACAGTCTTAACCTACATTGAGCTCCCCAATACCTTGAGGTTCCTGAGACACAGTCTTAACCTACATTGTGCTCACCAATACCTTGAGATGTCTTTTCCTTCCACCCTCCCCGGTGCCGCAGGTCTCTAGGAAGGGCTGTACTCAGCTCGCTCCGCCCTGGTGCGTGGATGTCTCCCGCTCCAGGTCGGTCCTATGACTAGACACATTCTCTTATAAGACCGCTCCCTTTATTACTGAAATCTGCCTGACGTCCTTCAACGGTGTCTTTGGCTTTGCTGAGCGGGACCCTTTAGGCCTCTCCACTTCAGTTGGGAATGTTTTTATTACAAGCCTCTGGCGTCTGGGCTAGGGCCTCACGGGGCCCGTTCTGCCCTAGAGTGGGCTCTATCCTCCTCTAGGTCGGGCCTATGCTTTGCCTCTGTTCTTTACCCACGGACGCTCCCACGTCGGCTGTGATGCTAGACTATTCAGTTGGGACGCTTGGATGTAGTACATATCTGATATTTTTACCCAGGGAAGCTCCCACGTCAGCTATCATGCTAGACGATTCTTTTGGGACTCTTGGATGTTCCTGGGCTTTCACCTTTACTGGTACCTACAGGCCTCTGACGTTTGGCTACCCTACGCCCGCTCCACCCTGGTGCGGCGACTCCGCTCTGGAGCGGAGAATGTCTTTTTATTTCCGAGGATGCTTCCACGTCAGCTGTACTGCTAGACTATTCTGACGGAACTCTTGGATGTTTTACCTTTCACCCTTCCTGCTGCCACAAGCCTCTCCCATAAGACTGCACTACATCTGCCCCGCCCTAGAGCGGAAATTCCCGCTCTTGGCCAGTTCTCTTCCATACTTCTACTGACACCATCCCGGGTCCTCACCTGTCCTATACCGCTCTCCGCTCTGGAGCGGAGCTTACTTTCTGCTCCAGAGCGGGATTTCCGCCCCAGAGCGGAGCGGGCCGTTCGGGGCCCCCTCCACTCTGGGTCGGTTCTCGGTGGACTTTGCCTTGCCTCTGGATGGGCCCTCAGTTGCAGTCATTCATCATACTACTGTTGCAGTCATTCATCTTACTACTGGCTCCATCTCGCTCCCTTGCCTCCCTAGGCTAGGTCATTCATCTTCCTACTGGCACCATCTCGCTCCATTGCCTCCCTAGGCCTCCTGGGCCGCTCCTGCAGCGTGCAACGCTCTCCGCTCTGGTGCGCAGCTTCCATTCCGCTCCAGAGCGGAGAGGACCATTCTCCTACATTCCGCTCCAGAGCGGATTTCCGCCCCGGAGCGGAGGGGACCATTCTGGACCACTCCACTCTGGGTCGGTGCTAGGGTGCTTTGCTTTACCTCTGGATAGGGACTCAGTTGCAGTAGTTCACGGACTTCTCTTTTTTATCAGACTGTGCTCCCACTCTACTCTGATGGTAGAGTGGAGAAGAGGCGTCTTCTCCTCTTCAGTACCTTCAACCTTTGGGTATTCTTATTATCCTCTTCAATTATAAGGCTTTCATGCCTTCCTTCTGGGGTTTTGCACCTGCCCCTTGGTCTTTTCTGACCGGGGTTTTTCGGGGTTCTTGCTCTTGCTGGTTCGCCTGGTCTCTCCCTGACCCTCCGCATGGGGGGGGGTCACTCTTCACCCCTCGCCTCGCACAGGGGGGGGGGGGGGGATACTCACTTTCATGAAAGGTGCTCCATTTTCGAGGTGTAGTGAGCACTTTTGTGCGTCCTTCGGCCCTTGTGCCTGTTAATTTTCAGGAGTTTTCTTCAAGTATGTGTGCACCCATGAATTATCCTCCTGTATAGCCCTCCATTCGAAGGGTCCCCCTTTTTCGTCCTTTCCTTCCTACACAAGGGAAGGGGGTAATCTCCTGTCAAGGATTCAACGGTTTTTACCAATATTGTGCTTACCATTCCTGTGCTTCCTACATGGGACGGCAGTATCTTTTTCCTTTTCGATTGCAGGGAGGATATCACTTCCTTCCTGCGCACACCATGGGTGTGCCTGTCCTGCCATGCCCGTTGGACGTAGAGAGTGTCCTCCCCTTATCTCATGCTACAGCCGCGATGGTTTTAACCCTCGGAGGTATAGATCGTGGCTCGTGGATATTGACCTTTGTGTCTCGTCCTCCTTACCCGGACACGGATGAGGCAAGGTCTCGCCTCTGCACTATGTAGTCAGGAATTGCTCTCTATGTCAAGGACCACTTCCATTGGATTCCACACTTCGTAAGACGGAGGGGTACGCGCCATGCGTCCCCTTACCTCTGCTGTCTCCATGGCGCCAGGCCGCCTTTCCTCCAGTGCCTCGTTCGGGCGTCCTCACGGTTTCCGAGGACGCCGAAACGACGGTGTGATGTCGCTCTCCTTCCCCATATCGCCGACGATTCCCGACTCCTCCGTCCGGTTCATGCCATACATGTGGCTCTAGACGAGGCTCAGGAGCCCGTCACACTGCATGCAACCTCCCTGCCCGGGCCTGCCACCCTATGGGCGGATGCTCTGTCGAAAGGACAGAGCGCCCGGGTAGTATGGTATTCCCAACACACCGTGTTCGACGACCTAGCGGCCTCCTGGAGTGTTCCACAGGTGGCCTGGTTCGCCTCATGCGAGGCGACCGGGTTGCCTGTGTTCCTGTACCGCTGGATTCCTCCTACGGCGGAGGTACCGGTCGCGTTCAGCAAGGACTGGCGCAGGTGGCGGTCGATTTATGTGTGTTCCACCAACCGACGCACTTTTTGATGTGCAAAGTCCTCCACAGGCTGAGAGGGTACCAGTGCTTCGTTTGGTTGTCGCGCCCATCCAGCCGGCCCAAGCCTGGTCCGCTCGGCTGAAGCGGTGGTACCCGAGTCCAGTTCCCCTATCGATCTCCGATTTCCACTTGGTATCGATTGGTGTCCTAGGGACCTCATTGGCCTTCACATCGTGGATGTTGTGAGGCAGGGTGGATGCCTAAGTTTAGTCGATCTTTGAATGTCAAATCCTCTCCCCTGGATTCATTTTACATGGCAGACTTACGGATCTCACTGACACGGTTTTCCTTCTTGGTTACCTACACATCACGGACGCGACCATCGGTGGCGTTCATGTTTCACTACCTCAATTGGTTAATATTGAGAGGCGTCCCAACATCTGCACCACTCTTACGAACCGCCTGTCGGCCATTCGGGTACCGTTTGAGACTTTCACGGGGTTGGTCGTTCCTCCCTAGGACTTGGGTTCTTTTTGCGAACCTGCTTTATGCTTCGTCCAACGCCGCGTCAGCTTCCTCCTCAGTGGTTTCTGGCGGAGGCTGTCAAACTGCTCTCGTCTGCCTCTTACGCTCATTACCCCACGCCTGACCACTTCCGTGACATGACTTTGTTCTTTATGGCTTTGGCGACGGGTGAAGGAGTCCCCGGAGATGACTGCCAGGTCTAGGGACCGACATTCCTTACATCGTTCTCCCGTCCTTGAGTCAGTTACTTTGGCTCCGTCTGTTCGTTTGGTTGCTACAACCGTACGCGACACTCCCGTTTTTAAGCTTTTCCTGTACCAGCTTTCAAACATGTTAGGGTTCATCATCCGTTATGCCCGGTTCAAACCCTGCATCCGTATGTGTACTCGACCAGGCCAGTGTCGGGGTTGCCTTTCCGGGTGGCGCCTACGACCAGTAGGAGACTAGGTCGACGTGGTGTGGGATTTCGCCTGTGTCGGTAGTTTCGGGCCAGTAAACCTTACGTTCTGTACGCAGCTCGTGTTGTCCGTTCGTACGCTGCTACGTTCAGATTTTACATAATCTTTCTCGACCGAACGTTGCCGACACAGGACTTTGGTCTTCCCCCACCACGTTTGTCTCCTCCTCTCTGGCCATGTCCACAGGCAGGCCGGGACGTTCTTGTAGTGCGTTGGGCCAGCAGGTTCACTCAGGGTCTACCTGCAGCATTCCTTCTGTCTCTTATCCTTCTCCCTTCTTGTTTTTCTTTTATTGGGGGAGGGGGGGGGGGGGGTAATTGCACTATACCCATACTTGCACCTAAGTTAAAGGATTAATAACTAGGTTAAGATTTTGATATAATTTCTCGTCTTAAAGTATACTACGTTCTGTTGGTAGGTCTTGGCCTCATACCTTAACCTTGTTAACTTTAATGCTTCCAAAACCCAATTTCTCCATCTATCTACCCGTCAGGATCTCCCAGCGGACTATCCCTTATTCTTCAACAATACAAAAATCAACCCTTCATCTTCTCTCAATATTCTTGGTGTCTCTTTTTCTTCTGCTCTCATTTGGAAGGACCATATTACCAGTCTTGCTAAGGCAGCCTCCCAGAAGCTGGGTGTGCTCAACCGCCTTAGGGGGTTCTTTTCCCCTGCACAGCTTCTTGCTCTGTACAGGGGCATAGTGCGCCCTTGTATTGAGTATTGTTCACATGTGTGGGGAGGTTCCTCTCACACCGCTCTCCTAGACAAAGTTGAAAGGAAGGCCTTTCGTATCATTAACTCCCGTCCACTCACCAACTCTGCAATCTCTCTCTCTCCGCCGCAATGTTGCATCTCTCTCGCTATTCTATCGCTACTATAATAATCAGTGTTCCTCAGAGCTATCCCAGTGCATACCACCTCCTTTACGTAGGGCACGTGGTACCCGTCTTGCAACTCAATCCCACCCCTACTCTGTGCAACTCTCCAACCCAAGAGTGAAACGTTACTCTCAAACTTTCTTCTACTCAACAGCTGAGCTCTGGAACTCTCTCCCAGAATCAGTCTTTCCCTCTTCCTATGACTTAAATTGCTTCAAACTCCGTGTGTCCAGGCATTTTGGCTCGAACGTCCCTTGATTTTGGCCCTGTCACTCTTTCAACTATGGGGGAGGCACTCGCTATAGGCAGTTATGCCTTTTGCCTCCCTCAATCACATAGAAAAAAAAAAAAAAAAAAAAAAAAAACACTGAACTTTTCTCATATGGCTTTCAGTGCTGGTCACTGTCTATGCTCATGTCTTTTCTCGTCACCCCCTGTACGGTACTCCTCTTCACCGTATGTCAGTATTTACTCATTACATTATGGGTCTTCCTGCCTTCGTCCGGAAGGAGGGGGGGGGAGCATCCTGGACTTCATATTATTATGATGAAATGCAGCATTCTTTGTCTTAGGTTAGTTATCCCATGGCATCAGACTTGACTGTACTTGACCTCTCTTGATATGCACCTGTCAGTACACTCTTTCTATAAACTCTCTTGTTTAAGTCGGTCTTTCCATGGTCCTGATATTTCCTAAGGGCTAAAGTTTGTGTTTTCCGCTTGGATGTCCGCCTCCAATGTGGTACTCTAGCTCTACGTTGGAACGTAGAGGCTACTACTAAATTGGGAGGTTTGACACCTCCCCAATACCAAAGAAGGAAAACCTTCTATTTGGTAGGTAGCCTCGGAGTATCCAACGTCATAGTATCCCTCCCTCACACCGTACCCCTGCCCATCCAATCTTCCTCTTGGTAACTTGATAACGAGATGCCTTATAAGCCCAGTTGGGCTAAGGAGGTACGCCTATGACAACGGCGTAAAGGGCCAGATAGGATGGGCAAGATTCTTAAAGTTTTTCTTTCTTTCTCATCAATATTTTATCTTTTCCTTTTCAAATGTGGCCTCGAAAGTGTGTACAACGTACCTAGTAGAGAGAGTAAGGTGCTACTCTAGATGTTATCGATTTAATCGCGCTTGTGATTACGATAATTGCCCGCTCCAGAGCGGAGCAGAATTATACGATAAGTATATAGCTCTACGTTGGATACTCCGAGGCTACTACCAAATAGAAGGTTTTCCTTCTTTGGTATTGGGGAGGTGTCAGACCTCCCAATTTCTACATTAAACTCATCAAACGATAGTTGCTTTGCTCTACACTGTACTCTACATTGTCTATGATCTTAGAACTATTATATATCACCTGTATTGAAGTCCAAATGCAGCTTCTAATGTAAATATAAACGGATAAATCCAGAGCTCGAGTCATGTGAGCTATTTGTTTACAGTTATAAAGCAACTTGTTCGGATGAGGTGAGTGTGACTTTAGCACCAATATAACACATATAAATAACAATAAGGAAACAGCCATCATTCATAGAACGAACTCCTGGATGGGAGAGTTCGCAAAAACAAACAAACAAACAAACAAACAACCAATGTACCCCTACACTCCGATGTTATATTGCGCCGAAGGCTGAGTCAAGACGAACACAACTACCGTAATTTTATTGGCACTCGAATGCTCAATAATATGTAGATTAAAGGATAATAATAGGTATTTATCTAAAACTATGTATATATTAACTAAACTACTCCATGTGTTTAATATATTGACTGAAATGAATAATGTAAAATATTAATTTAAGTTTGAATGTTAGTTTTCTGACGAAAAATGATCCCAGTTAACCCCCCGCCAAAATACACGATATTTTGTCGTATGTATTAATTTTAAGGGGTCTCTAATTTCTCAAAAATAGTGAATGAATATCAATTCTATGTGTTTGACAAAGAGCGCAAGACCTTGAGGCATAAGGTAAGCTATAAATTAGTACGATTTTATGATGAATTATTGGTTTTTCAGGGGTATGTATGTGGTTAGATTAATGGAAAACAACGAAACGATATTAGCTATGTTCTCCGTTGTGGTGTTTCCGAGAATGATCCAATGATGACGTCAAATTAGCTTGCCGCCAATCAACTGTGGAACACTTGGAAATGTGTTTAGCTGTTATTTACCGATAGATTTGTGGAAAATAGAGTGAATTAAGGTGCTGTAATATAACATTGACTTCATGTGAATTGCGAGTGCCCTACACATTCTAAAATTGTGCATATTAATCTTGGGGAACTCATTATATATAAGGTATAAGTTCAACGTGATACTTTGGATAAACCTGACTTTTAGCAACCACCAAACAGCGATTTTGTAAGTAGCCAAGCATATTATTTTTTCAGATAAGCCTAAGCCTAGTGTTGTATAGGCCTAGGCCTACTTGTATTAGCCTAGGCCTATGATGATAATGATGATTTGAAGCAGAAATGAGTAGCCTAGGCTGAGGCTAGGCGTATTAGGCTTAGGATAACCCATTATCCAACAATCTTAGGACTGCCCCCACTAGTGGGGCTATGTATAATGTATTGATAGGCTAATGAAGATCAAGGAAGATTTGAGGTTAAAGACAGTAAAAAATAAGGTTAGCTAGGCAGCTGGGAATCTGGTTCTGGTAGGCTAAAACTCAGAGCCCCCACCTCTTAACCCGGGAATGGCGAAGGTCCTCAATTAAGGTAATTATTTATAAGATGACCTTTTTTTCTAGTTATTAAAAACTTACTCTATGGTGTATTATAAGATATATAGAAGCAATAGAACTGTTAAAATGACCTGGGAAGTGTATATTAAACTTAGCCTAGACCAACATTCCTGTATTTTTTTATTTTTTTTGTAAGGCTAGGCTAGGCAGCTAGGCTAACCTAGCCTAGGCTACTCTTGAGTTTTGGAACACAGTAGGCCTAGGCCTATTTTAGATGTCTAACTTTTAAAATAATAATATAAAAATACGTAGGCTAGGATTAATTTGTTTTTATCATTATACAGAAAGTTCATTTGTGTTATCACTCAAAAAAACGGCGTCGTTTGACACCCTGGCTAGGCTATAGCCTATAGCCTAGGCCTAGCCTATGACAATAACAGTTTGCCATCATGCCGTGGGATTATAGGGGATAATAAGGGCCGCCTATAGGATTTATTGAGGAGCCCTCACCACCGCCTTGCCCCTCCCCAGGGCTTGTTAAAATTCTCATCTAGCCTACTGCCTACAGTGGAATCTCGTATCTAACGAATAATAGGTGCCGAAAAAATCGTGTTAGATCCAGATTCGTTAGATATGAATACATAAACTAATGGGAAAAATGGTAATTGGTGCCAAAATTTAGACAGAGTCCCCATTTTTATCTATTTTTGCCCTTCCGAGTGCTATTTTGTGACATCAAATATATTAAAATCATGTAATATATTAATTATAAGAAGAATTAATAATAAACCAACCTGTGAGTGAATAATGAAGTGTGTAGCTTAGACGATGTCGAAGATATCCGAGCAGGGAGGCTAGGCTAACTGGGATGCGCCGCGCACCTCCTCACCTCCACCACCGCCTCCCTCTCTTAACATTGCCACTAAAACACGTCTTTGCAACAGATAGGCTGGCTTTAATTTTAGTTTTCTGACTCTTAAAGTTACGCACTGTCCCCTCGGGAAACCCAGTTATTTTCACTATCTCGCAGTTCTTGAGGCCTTTTTCAATTAGTCCAATCACTTTCGCTTTATCCTCTGCCGTATATTTATTCATTTTTTTTCCAACAGATGATAAAGCGAAAGTGATTGGACTAATTGAAAAAGGCCTCAAGAACTGCGAGATAGTGAAAATAACTGGGTTTCACTGGTACTTTTGTCTTTCTTTCATGCATATTTCCATTCTCACCACCCCTCTCCAGTACCTGAGGATTGGGTCGACATCACAAAAGGCGTAACACAACAAAAGCTTAAGGTTGGGGCGAGTAACACAACAAAAGATTGAGTTGGGTTGAGTAATGTAGGCCTAAGGCGCGGTGCGGACTGGACTGACGACAGTGACGGGGAGGGAGGGAGGAGGGAGGGACGCCACTTAGCTCAGTACGGTAGGCCTATTTGGCGGGAAATTTGTAAATTCGATACCGGGCACCCTGAATAATTGCCGTTAGATATGGATTTTGGTTCGTTAGATTGAGATCGGGTAGAGCTCCAATAGGGTCGTTAGATGCAAATTCGTTAGATCAAAATGCGTTAGATGCGAGATTCCACTGGTAGTTTCTCAACGGTCAACCTATTATTGTATCCCACGACAGTCAAAATAGATGCGAACATGCAAGTAGTGTAAACAAGGCACGGCCTGGCAGGCGGTAGCCTACGCCCGAATACTACATCCTTACCATTATTTTTTAGGTACGGTACCGGTATATAAGCTGAAGCCTATGAAACGGTACGGATATAATCCTGTGTAGGGGGTGAACCTGTACATAGGCTAGCCTAGGCTATATCTCAATAATTTGGTACGGTAATGTTACAATTTTTGTTTACATTTTACATTCATAAATATTCCACTAATAGGCTATACTAGTTATTTAAGGTTAGGTTTGGTTTTGGTTAGGATAGGCTAGGTTAAAGATATTCAATGTTTCTTAGTAAATAGGCATCTGAAAAACAGTTCCCGCGGGCCGCTACACAGGATCTTATGAACGGTACGTAACAGACAGTCTTAACCTAACCTAACTTAGTGTCCAAAGTGAGGTCTGCTGCTAGCCTATGTTCTTATAACATTTTCTGCCAAAGTACCGGCACAATTTAATAAAGAGTGTACACTGTACCAGTACAGTACTGTACTGTACTGTATAGGCCTAGTCTAGCCTAGGTTAAGCCTGCCACCCTACAGTGCATTTATAGAGTTTTCGGCCATGATTTGGGTAGACCTGTCGCTGAAGAATACTTTCGTAGTCTTACCGTTTGTTTTTGTTTTCAAGGTATAGACTATAGGAGCTACAGTACCGTAGGTATTACTGGTATCTTATTTTATTGTAGTTTATATTATGAGTGGAAGATTTGCAATAACTTTCCCTAACCAAAGTCCAAACTTAGTGTCCAAAGTGGGATCTGCACCCTGCCTCTATGTTCTCATTTTGTATACCGGTAACTTTTTAGCCAGATTACCGGTACAATTTAATAAGTGTACAGCCAGCAGCTAGGCCTACCGCCTACAGTGCATTTATAGATTTCCCGGAATCCCGGCCATGACTTTGGTATCACTAAAGAATCTTTCCGCAGCCTTATGTACAATTGTTTGTTTTTATTTCTTCAAGGAATATAGTACAGTAGTTTATTGTTCAATTGTTTATCATGTTATGAGTAGATAATTTGCATTACCTTACCCTAACCTAACTTTACTTAGTCTTAGTGTCCAAAGTGGGGGCTGCCACTATCCCCACAGTCCACACACCCGCTAACTAACATATATAATTGGTATGTCTTGTCATTACTATAACCTGACTTCATGGGGGTAACGGAAACTTGATTGAATATTTTCGGAATTAGCCTAGCAGAATCTTGAGTCTTTTAAAGTTGTGAAAATTAAAGTAAGTTTCTACGTTCCTACTGATTGTACTTAACCCGAGATGGGAATAGCCTACCCAGGTATTTTTTACTCGGCCCAGGGAAAATAATAGACAAACAAATGTTCTAATCAAAGTTTATTCTTGAAACTTGGTACCGGTATGTATTTTAACCAGTACTCTATAGTAACTCATGTATCATATGAAAGGATATAACATACATACATAAAATTTTAAGACTGAGTGTTCCACACATAAGTGCAGTTTCAGTCTCTTGTCCTAATGGCGGCATTCCAGGCAACCCTGTTAAGGGCTGCTTCACTTGTCAAGTTCTTGGATTTGAGATCGGCGCGTATAGTCTGATCCCAGGTCTTCCTCGGTCCACCCCTTGGTGCAGCTCCCTCCACAATCACAGACCTGCATTTTTTCACCCAATTTTGTTCATCATTCTCTCCACATGTCCATACCATCCCAGTCTACTTGTACGCATCACCTCGCTAATACTCTTTATACCTAAACGTCTCCTCAGCTCAACATTTGTTATTCTATCCTGTAGCCTGGCCCCACACATCCATCTCACCATTCTCATCTCATTACGCTCCATTCTGTTGACATCCTCTACTTTAACGGCCCATGTTTCTGAGGCATACGTCATTGCACTTCTAACACATGAGGCATACACCTTTCCCTTCAGGGGGAGAGGCATTCTTTTCATGGTCAGGATTGGCATCAATTCTGACTGGCATCAATTGGCATTAATTTCAATATAAATTAAGTATGTAATAGTTCTTGGAATGCAACAACAAATATACATGAAATCTTTATTGGACAAAAGTTACAAAACTAAAACAGGGACTGCTAAGAATAATTTAAAAACCTGTTTTCAATGCCTATATTGGTGGACCTGAAGTACAAAGGAGTACAAAGGAAATCAAGCAACAACATATCTAGTGACCCATCTAGGTTGCTTGTCCTCCAAAACACTGAGGATCAAGTGTCCAAACAGTGGTTTAGAGTGGGTAAGGAAACATTGGAAAGGGAATTACTGCCCTTGAACTAATGTCCGTGGCAGGATTAGGAAGTTAGTAGGGGACAGATGGGTTAGTAACTGAGGGGGGGTATCGTATAAATACGATAGAATATGACTTTTGTGATCTCGTATGTCTCTGTGATGTCACGATCGCTCCTACAGCACGACGTAGGACGAGTAGATCGTATATTATAAGATTGTAAATAAGTTAAGTTATAAAAGGCCTAATATGCTATTAAGCAATATTGCCATGGTCTTATGTAGTATATATGAATTTATCGTATACAGTATATTAATATAATTTATCGTATAGAGCAACCTAGATGCGGTACGATAATTTGGGCTCCTGGCGGTTTGCCAAGGCAGCAAGGTGTGCTTTCGAGGAACGCCAGAGCCTTCACGAACACCAACCAGTTAACATCTAAATTTCCGCCCTCAGTTGATCGAGCTTTTGTGCCTCTAATCACAATACACATACAGCAATACACACAGCTACACCATCACGACACTCTCATCGACACCATGACTGACTGACAGATAAGCATAATAATCATGTCCATTCCCATGTAATCATTTATTCTTTCTTTAACTTGACTCGTGTCTCGGGACCGAAGTCTCGATCCCCATTGTCCACCGCCATATTGGGTAAAACGTTCTCCCTTGCCTCATTGCCACGTGGAACTATTGGTGAGTTAATTCCTGGCTAATATTAACCCTTATAACCTTACCCTATATATAAATTTATTATGTGAGACCTTTGGATATAAATTAGCTTGTTTCAGATTGAATTCAATTTCGATATGGAGTAGTTTTCATTTAGATTGATTTATTTGATTCATTATAGCTTAGTAATATTTAACTTCCATTGATAGTTTACCACATTGGTGCCCAGACCTCGGGAATTAGCTACCACTAAGGGATTTTAAGGCAATGAACAAGGGGACATATAACAGGATGCAGGAACAACTCTATGATAATCTGGTAGGACTAGCCAAGCGGTGGTTAGAGCCGGAATGCATGGTCACATCGTTGCACCTGCCTAAGTTCTGCATCTCGCCCATCATCTTTCCCCAATAATTTTCTTTTCCGTTTCAGACTTCCTGTGACATATGACCTGACCTAACATTTTTTCTTGTTCAATATGATCCATTAGTAGGTATTGCTATTTAGTGTACTATTTTTTCTCCATAACATAGAAGTCCGCCAGTCGGCGTCTCTTACCTAGACTATTATTTTGCCGTTGTCTTTGTAACTTTACATTTAGATACATAGTCTATAGGCTCACATGCAAAATGAATAAAGACAATAAAGAGACACCGTCTAGTGGGGTGCTGATCAAAGCCCCTAAAAATCAAAGGGCGGGACTTCGGGGAGTATTAAATAGGCTAATTGTGGACGTCAACACTTTCATCACTACTGCTGAACTAGAGGAATTGGAGGCTAGATTAGAAAACGTCCAGGCTACCCACGGCCGTATTACGGCTCTGAGTGAGGTGATTGTGGCTGACATGATAGAGGAGGAAGAGATAGTTACAGAGTGTGATAATCGCGCCCTCTATGACGAACCTGTCTTTAGAGCGAAGTACCTATTACAGCTTGCTGTCGCGAGTAAGAAGGGAGGCGATAATGAGGCCCATAGAAGGGCTGACCCAAAACATACTGTACACCTCCCAAAGCTCAATCTTCCTACATTTGGGGGCAAGTTAACTGAGTGGTTAGCTTTTTGGGACGTATTTCGGTCTACGGTTCACGAATCCTCTTTGGATAATGTCCGCAAGTTTCACTATCTGAAGGGACAAATGGAAGGAGAGGCCTTACTTTTGATAGAGGGTTTTTCAGTAGTGGGTGGTAGTTATCTTGAAGCGGTACACTTATTAGAGTCCACATACGGGGATAGAGAGCAGTTGAAGATGGCCCATGTCGTTGCCTTGTTGGGGCTCGCAGAACCACAGTATAAGGTTGATGAGTTGACAAACTTCAGGGCAAATATGGAGTGCCATACTCGATCGCTAGACACCCTAGGGCTTACCACGCAGGAAATGATAGTCATTATCTTGCGTCAGAAGCTTCCTATGGCAATACTTGATAAGGTAAGATCATTTGAGCTGGGGGAATTAAAAACTCAGTTCAGTAAGGAGATCAATAATCTACAGTTGAACAAAGGGAGAATGTATGTGTCGGGAGGGAGTGAGAATGTGGAGAAGAGGGGAACAGTAAGTATGACAGTGGGGACTAAAGAAAAGAAAGAGGGTGCGTATAAGAAACCTGCTCAGATTCTATGTAAGCTATGTAACAACAAACATAAATGGGAGTTTCTGCGTAAAATACCCAACAAATGAGACAAAACTAGCACAGGCGAAAAGATTGAAGCTATGTGTAGGTTGTACATACATACATACATAAAATTTTAAGACTGAGTGTTCCACACATAAGTGCAGTTTCAGTCTCTTGTCCTAATGGCGGCATTCCATGCAACCCTGTTAAGGGCTGCTTCACTTGTCAAGTTCTTGGATTTGAGATCGGCGCGTATAGTCCGATCCCAGGTCTTCCTCGGTCCACCCCTTGGTGCAGCTCCCTCCACAATCACAGACCTGCATTTTTTCACCCAATTTTGTTCATCCATTCTCTCCACATGTCCATACCATCCCAGTCTACTTGTACGCATCACCTCGCTAATACTCTTTATACCTAAACGTCTCCTCAGCTCAACATTTGTTATTCTATCCTGTAGCCTGGCCCCACACATCCATCTCACCATTCTCATCTCATTACGCTCCATTCTGTTGACATCCTCTACTTTAACGGCCCATGTTTCTGAGGCATACGTCATTGCACTTCTAACACATGAGGCATACACCTTTCCCTTCAGGGGGAGAGGCATTCTTTTCATGGTCAGGATTGGCATCAATTCTCTGAACTTCCCCCAGCCACACCTAATTCTAGCAACAGTGGCAGCCTCAGCCCCACCACCGGCAGAGATGGTATCTCCTAGGTAACAAAACTTGTTCACCAGCTCCAAAGACTCATTTCCAAAATTCACAGCCACAGGATCATCACTTAACACAAGCTCGCCTTTGCACACTACGCACTCAAATTTCTCTATTTCTGACTTATCCTTCGGCAGGGGCCCCTTTATTCTACTACAGCGCTTACTCCCATGGTGTACCCAACATCGACAGATGCTACATTGAATTGAGTTAACGCCCACTCCCTTTCCACACACTGCACATGGGTATGCACCGCTCTTTTCCACATTGCCTCGTCTCAAACTACAATGCATAACCTTGGTTTTGTTAATATTGACTCTTAGACCCTTGCTCGCCATGCCCTCTCTCCACTCTCTGAATTTGGCCTCAGCATCCTGCATACTGTCAGCTATTAGGACTAAATCGTCTGCATAAAACAGTTCCAACGGGAGTCCGCCTCTAATAATTCTAGACAGCGCCTCCAAGACCATAATAAAGAGGAGGGGGCTTAACACTGAACCCTGATGGACTCCAACACGGACTGCGAACTCATCACTCAGTACACCCTTCACCCTCACCGAACTTCGCGAATCCTCATACATCTTCATTATCACATGTACCAGCCACTCTTCCACACCAAGTTTCCTCATAGCCCACTGTACAACATCTCTAGGTACCCTATCAAAGGCCTTCTCCAGGTCCACAAACACAAAGTAAAGATCCCTGCCTTTTAGTAAGTATCTTTCCTGTATCTGCCTGACTATGAAGATAGCATCGGTTGTACCACGTCCTGGCATAAAACCAAACTGCATATCATCAATAGAGATGCTTTGCCTGATCAAACCCTCAAGGACTCTCTCACAGACCTTCATGATTTGGTCAGGCATTTTCAGGCCCCTATAATTTCCTCTATCTAGTGCATCCCCTTTTCCTTTGTATATATTTACTATTACACTTTTGAGCCAATCCTCTGGGATTTTCTCATCTTTAATAATGGTGTTTATCAACTCAGTGACTAAGTTTACACCAATCTCCCCTGAGGCTTTTATCATCTCAGCGACAATGTCGGAGCAACCTGGAGCTTTACCGTCCTTAATTTTATTGATTGCGTCGCTCACTACAGCTGGTGCTATGAAAGGAGGGGGCCCAGATATTGGTTTTTCGATACTAAGCTGTTCCTTATCCCATTCAAACTCTACATTTAGCAATCGTTCATAGTGTACCTTCCATGCTTCTCTGATTTCATTTTCTGCATACACAATCTTCCCATTATCATCTCTAACACACTGTTCACCTATAATATCCCTACTGTCATTTTTAACTCGCCTAGCTAGGTTGAAGATCCCATTGGGATTGTCAGTGTTACACACTTATTCGAGGACCAGGTCCTTAATGCGATTTTTAGCATTGTAAATAGCTCTTTTGGCAGTTCGTTTAGCTGCCTGGTATTCCTCCCTGCTGCCTCCTTTCTTCCATGCTTTGAAACATCTCCTTTTCTCTTTCACAGCATGTTCTACCTCATCGTTCCACCACCAAGAGGTCTTATTCCTGGGGTGACCCTTTGTTTTCCCACAGACTTTGTCAGTGGCAGCGATAAGGCTATGCTTAAGAAAGTTCCATTGGCTATTTACATCGTTAGGCCTAGCTTCCTTATTTCTATTCATTTCCTCCAGTTCATTATGAAACCTGTCCCTAACTTCCTTGTCCTTCAGCAGCCACACTTTCCTTTTGGGTATGTAAACCTTCTTGCGCTTAGGGTCTCTGTATAAGCTCATGTCGCACACAAGTAGCTTATGCTGGGGGATACATTCTTCGCTCGGGATGACCTTTACATCTCGAACTAGTTTCCAGTCTTTCCTGTTAACCAAGAAGTAATCTATCTGGCTACTGGAGACCCCAGAGTTATATGTGATCAGGTGGCTCTGTCTTTTCTTGAACTTTGTGTTACACACAACCATGTTGAGTGCAACGCAGGACTCCAATATATATTCGCCTTCTAGATTTCTCCTTCCGTCTAAGTAAAGAACATGGTGAGCAGGGACAATGTACTGCTACATACTTAAGGCCCTGTCGCCACTGCAAAGGACATCACTTTGATAAGTTGTGTCCTACAGCAGATAAAGTCAAAGACGTCAAAACAGAGGGTACTACAACTGTGACACTAGGTAGCACGCAATACACCACTATATTGCCCACAATACAGATCCCCATGGAAGGTAATGACAGTAACAAGGTTTGTCGGGTACTTCTAGATCAGGGGTCTCAACGTTCCTTTATAAAGAGGTCCGTACTAGTGGGACTGAAGCACCGAATCATAGGGGCTGAGACTCTTCGATTACAGGGCTTCACAGGGGTTACTGATAAGCAAGACTACGAGATAGCGGAGATTTCATATTTCTATCGTAAAAACCGGTACTTTATGACTTGTATCGTAGTAGACACCCTACCAGAATATGTATCTGTGGGTGTGAAGAAGGTGGAACACGCATTACGTAGCAAAGGGGTTAACTTGTCAGATCCCATGGGAAATCAGAGTGAGGTGCATATTCTACTTGGTGTGGATCATTATTATGAAGTAGTATACCCTGGATTTAAAAAGATGTGTGGTGTAATTTTAATCCCCACTAAATTTGGATATTGCATGAGCGGAAAGGTGCATACTGTACTACACAGTCAAAGGTCCTGGTCGACACGGTCTCGATATATAGAGTCAATGTAACCGCGGCAGAGGAGTTGGGAAGGGAGGATTCCCAACCTAGTGACCCTAAGATGGCTGCCGAGTTCGACCTGGAACGACTGTGGAGATTGGATCACATAGGCATTAATCATATGGAGACTGATTATGACTCGGAAGTTGCGCTACAAAGGTTTGACGAGTCTGTGTGCTACTGTGCCTCAGACAAGCAATACAAAGTTAGTTTACCCTGGAAGAACAGTGAGATAAGCCTGCCTACCAACTATGGTTTGGCATTAGGTCCCTTGCGCGCATTGCAGCGGAAATTGTTTAACGAACCGAGCACGCGCCAGGCGTATGACGATGTATTTCGGAGTTATGAAGATAGGGGCTTTATTGAGAGAGTCGATGTCAAGGAACTGTTTAAGAAGGGTAGGGTTCATTATCTGGCCCATCATGGGGTAAGGAAAGACAGCGTCACCCCACCAATACGGGTGGTGTATGACTGTTCTGCCCACCAAGGACAACAACCCAGTCTAAATGACTGCCTGTTGACAGGTCCGTCCATGGTGTCGGACCTGTCCCAACATCTATTGCGGTTTAGGCTGGGGAAGTACGCCTATACCAGTGACATCGAGAAAGCATTCTTGATGGTCAAGCTAAAGGAGGAAGATAGAGATGTTACCCGCTTTCTTTGGTTCAGCGATATTAGCGACTCTGAAAGTCCAATCATAATATACCGTTTTCGAGTTGTACTCTTTGGGGCCACGTGCTCACAGTTTTTGTTAAATGCCACAATCAGAAAACATCTAGCTGACACTCATGAGGACACAAGTAAACTATCTCGCGGATTATATATTGACAATTTGCAGGGTTCTAGCGATAGTCAGGATGATTTGTTATATGCATACTGGCAAGCACGCAGATTGTTTACGGATGCACATTATTTCTCCGCGAGTGGGTTACTAATAGTGAAGATCTTCAGAGTTTGATACAGGTGGACGGTACGGCATCTCTTAACCAGGAAAAGTCCAGAAATTTGGGGATGATCTGGCAACCTAAACATGACATACTAACTTTTCAAACAAGGTCTTTTGCTCAGCAGACAGGAGCGCACACCAAAAGAAGTCTGTTGAGCAAAGTTGCGCAATTTTTTTATCCTTTGGGTCTAGCATTACCTGTTACCATGAGAGCTAGGATTCTAATGCAGGAAGTTTGGAGACGTAAAATAGGATGGGATGACAGTTTGCCCGAGGACCTGAATGACCAAGGGACATTGTTGTTGAATGAATATGCCATCCTATGTACTAAACCTATACCTCGTAAAGTGGCGGCGTTCGGTGACGTTACGTTACACACGTTTTGCGATGCTAGCGCCACAGCATACGGGGTAGCCATATATGTTGTTACTTCATTTGGGGCATATTTAGTTACAGCCCGGGCCAAGGTAGCCCCGGTTAAAAAGGTAACTATCCCTAAAATGGAATTGACTGCCATGCTGCTATTAGCACGTCTGGTGCAACATGTACGCGCAGCATACGAGAGCGAATTAAATATTGAAATCGTTCACGTATGGTGCGATAGTCAGGTCGCACTCAACTGGATACATAGCAAGAAGTCTCTGCCAGTTTATGTGCGGAATAGGGTAGATGAGATAAGAGCCCTTTTGCCAGATGTTGCTTATCATTATGTAAATACAAAGGAAAATCCTAGTGATCTCATAACTAGGGGTATAACGGCTAGCCAGCTAGTGAAGTCCGAATTGTGGTGGCATGGTCCAAAGTGGCTGCTCCATGAAAGTGAATGGACGATATGGCATGCTGTTGGTGAGGGACTTCTGCCACTGGAAACAGTGGCAGTTACAGCCCAACCAAATGAGCCACCGGGTCCAGTCATAGAGTGGGCAAGATTCGGTGACTATAATAAACTAGTCAGAGTTGTAGCTTGGGTATTGCGATATGTATCCAATCTCAAGCTTAAAGTAACGGGCCAACTCTGCAACAGGGGTCACAACATTGATGCTCGTGAATTTAAAGCAGCTGAAGTAACTTTGATCAAATGGGTTCAAGTAGAAACCTTTTCCAATGAATTAGAATCCTTGAAAAGCTCGAATAAGACATTAATGCCTATTATAGTGCGTCAACTAAGGTTGCACCTAGACAATGGCCTCATCAGGTGTGAGGGTCGCCTGAAGTGGTCGGGTGTACCAGACGGCACAAACCGCCCTATAGTTATGCCAACAAGACATCACGTTACTGATCTATTGATCATACGTGCACATAGGGAAGTAAAACACTACGGGGTATGTCATATTATATCAAATTTACGTCTCACATGGTGGATACCCAGAGTTCGACCGACGCGTAGTAAGAAAGTGTGTGATATGCCAGACTAAAAGGTAAACCATGTGCAACTGGACCAGCTCCACCTCTACCTGAATGCCGTGTAAAGCACGTAGAACCTTTCCAAGCGGTAGGATTAGATTACACAGGGGCATTGAAGACAAGGGAGCATGAGAAGGTTTATATATTATTGTTAACTGTGCGACGTCCCGAGCGTTACACCTGGAACTATGTGATTATATGTCTAGCGAAGAATTTATGCTGGCGTTCAGACGGTTTTGTGCCCGTCGTTCATTCCCTCAACTCATTCTTAGCGACAATGCTCCCACTTATGTCCAAGCATCAAAATATCTAAAGGATATGAGTAGTGATCCTACTATCATCACTTTTTTGGGAGAGAAGAAGTGCGAATGGAGGTTCATTCCAGTTAAGGCACCATGGTTTGGTGGAATGTGGGAACGGTGTGTCGGCATAGTAAAGTCAGGACTAAGAGCGGTTGTAGGACGTGCTCTATTAAAGAAGAGTGAGTTGACGACAGTCCTCACAGAGATAGAGGCAGTCGTGAATGATCGCCCGCTTACATATGTGTACACCGACCTGCAAGAACCACTACCATTAATGCCAGCTCACTTGCTATATGGGAAACCATTGACTGCGTTTCCATCTGATTTCCAATCCATAGTAGAGTTAGAGGATCCCTCGTTGTACTCTGAGGTAGCGGTGTCTAAGAGATACCAGTATATATCAAGGATAATCAAGGATTTTAGGAAACGGTGGATTAGTGAATATCTGCTAGCTTGAGGGAAAGGAGTGTTACTCCCTCTGGTAGACCAACGGCACCTACAGTTGGCGAAGTTGTTTTAATTAAAGAAGATAGTCCTCGTTTATACTGGAAATTATGCCGCGTATTGGAGGTATACAAGGGGGCAGACTCTGTAGAGCGGGTGGCGCTATTGAAGACAGCCACTGGAACTACTGTTCGTCCTATCGCACGTTTGTACGCTTTGGAGCTCGATTCCGCATTGCAATCTGATGCTCCACGTGTTATTGCTGGGTCCGAGGATTCTCAAAGGAACGACTCACCTCTTACTGATGGTGATCATTCTCGGACCGGGACGCGTCCCAGACGCGCTGCTGCTGGCGCTGTCGACTTGTGGCGTCAGAAGATAGCCACTGGGCAACTTTAGGTTTAAGGTGGGGTTCAGGTCTTTTTTGTGGGGGGAGTGTATCGTATAAATACGATAGAATATGACTCTTTTGTGATCTCGTATGTCTCTGTGACGTCACGATCGCTCCTACAGCACGACGTAGGACGAGTAGATCGTATATTATAAGATTGTAAATAAGTTAAGTTATAAAAGGCCTAATATGCTATTAAGCAATATTGCCATGGTCTTATGTAGTATATATGAATTTATCGTATATATTAATATAATTTATCGTATAGAGCAACCTAGATGCGGTACGATAATTTGGGCTCCTGGCGGTTTGCCAAGGCAGCAAGGTGTGCTTTCGATGAACGCCAGAGCCTTCACGAACACCAACCAGTTAACATCTAAATTTCCGCCCTCAGTTGATCGACCTTTTGTGCCTCTAATCACAATACACATACAGCAATACACACAGCTACACCATCACGACGCTCTCATCGACACCATGACTGACTGACAGATAAGCATAATAATCATGTCCATTCCCATGTAATAATTTATTCTTTCTTTAACTTGACTCGTGTCTCGGGACCGAAGTCTCGATCCCCATTGTCCACCGCCATATTGGGTAAAACGTTCTCCCTTGCCTCATTGCCACGTGGAACTATTGGTGAGTTAATTCCTTGCTAATATTAACCCTTATAACCTTACCCTATATATAAATTTATTATGTGAGACCTTTGGATATAAATTAGCTTGTTTCAGATTGAATTCAATTTAGATATGGAGTAGTATTCATTTAGATTGATTTATTTGATTCATTATAGCTTAGTAATATTTAACTTCCATTGATAGTTTACCACAGGGGGGATAAAATAAAGTTGTTCATTTACAAACGCAGTCAGTCGCGGGTTTGATGCGAGATATTTGTCTAGGCGGAGTTTAAATGAATCAACGGTGATGCAGTCTATAACGTTTCGGGGAAGCCCATTCCACAAGTTGACAACTCGATTGAAGAAGAAATTCTTAGATTCGTGTGAGTTAAAAGATTTACCAATAATTTTGCAGCCGTTTCCCTGCGTGTATTTAGATTGGTCGATAGTGAAGTACTTACTACAGTTCATATTGTCGATGCCTTTGATGATTTTGAACACTTGAATTAAGTCACCTCTTAATCTGCACTGGGTTAAAGGAAATAGATTTAATTCTCTAAGACGCTCTTCGTATGGTTTGTTCTTTAGGCTAGGTATCATTTTGGTAACTCTACGTTGAACTCGTTCTAGCTTGTTTATATCTTTTTGGTAATAAGGGCACCAGGATTGAACGCAGTATTCCAGGAGAGGGCGGACTAAGGAATTGTAAAGGGTTAGGATAACTTCTTTGGATTTATGCTCAAATGACCTGCCTACTGTATAAAGCCAATTATTTTGTTTGCCTTCTTAACAACTTCTGAACATTGTTGACTCGGTTTTAGGTTACTCGATATTGTTACTCCCAGATCGGCTTCTCTGTTTACATTCTTAAGCTGAGTGCCATTCATCGAATAGTTTTCTTTCTCATTTAGGTATCCGATATGTAGTACTTTACATTTATCCGCATTGAAACTCATTTGCCAAATTAGGGCCCAATATGACAATTTATCTAGATTGTGTTGCATATCGTCAACTTGTTCTTTTGAGAGTACGCTATTTGCAATTTTTGTATCGTCAGCAAATTTTGAGATTGTTCAGGTGAGACCCTCATCTATGTCGTTGATGTAAATTAGAAAGAGAATTGGTCCTAGTACCGATCCCTGGGGTACCCCGCTACTTACATTGGTCCATTTAGATGCCTTACCGTTTATGACTACTCTTTGCTTTCTGTCGCTGAGCCAATTTTCTATCCATTTCAACACACCGTCTTGTATTCCATGCGCTTTTAGTTTTAGCAGTAAGCGTTTGTGGGGAACTTTGTCAAAGGCCTTTTGAAAATCAAGGTATATAATATCTACAGCTCTACTCTCATCGTAGAGGTTGAGGATATCGTGGAAGAAGTCTAAAAGGTTTGTTAAACAGGTACGTTTTTTACGAAAGCCGTGTTGAGTATCTTTAACCCTCTCACCACGGAAGACCTCTTGAACGCCCATAAAAAAGCATATAACAGGTACCCGGAAGGCCTCTTGAACGCCCAGTGGTTGAAAGCCTGTGAGCTTCGTGTGCGAGGCGTCGGTCCGACGCATGTAAACAACAGCCGGCTGGACCGACGCCCCGCATCTCCGGCCACAAGAAGGAGAGCGTCGCTTGTTCGTGTGTGCCTGTATGTTGTTGTTAAGTATCGAAAAGTGGTGTAAAGTGGCTGTTTTGGCCATAAAGTTATCTCCAATGAAATCATCATCACAGCTCAACCAGTTGACTTAGAGAGCTCTACTTAATGCCATTCTACAGGTAAATAACACAGCTACGCTTGGGGATGCGCGGGAATGCGGGAAGCAGTCTGATTAACGAATATACGGTAGCCTAGCCTAGAAGTTTTTCGGCCAAAACACCCGGGTTTCGAGGAATATATATATATAATACATAGCCGGGGCTGGAGGGTTAAGTATGTTATTTTCCTCTAAGTGATTTACGAGTCTGTCTCGTATGACCGTTTCTAGCATTTTACATACAACTGAGGTTAAGCTAATTGGACGATAGTTACTGGGTAGGGATTTGCTGCCTTTTTTTAATATCGGTGTTACGTTGGCTAGCTTCCACTGATCAGGCATAGTTCCAGACTGCAAGGATTTATTGAATAGTAATGTCAGTAGTTTGGAGAGCTCATCCTTAGCTTCCTTTAGAACTCTAGGCGAGATTGTATCAGGTCCAGGCGTTTTATTTACCTTGAGTTTATCTAAACAATTCAATACTTCTCTCTCTGTAACGGTGCTATTGCTTAGAACATCTGAATTATCAATCTGAATCGGCGATGGTGTAGGGATATCACTGAGGTCTTCTGTTGTAAAAACTGATGCAAAGAAGGTATTGAGGGCATTACTCATTATTTTGTACTTCGTCTTTGGTGTATTCTCCAGTTTTCATCGACTAACGGTCCAACAGTTGAAGTAACTACTTTTTTCTTTCTGATATAACTATAGAATTCTTTCGGGTTTGTTTTACTTTGATTCGCAATATGTAACTCTAAGGTCGTTTTACTTTGCTTAATTAACTTTTTGGCTTTGCGTCGTAGCTCTACAAATTTCACCCGTTCTTCGTCATTTTGTGAGGATTTTAATCTATCATTAGCAAATTTTTGAGCAAGCAGGCAGTTTGAAATATCTTTATTCCACCATTTGGGCTTATTATTATGGCCTGGACGCCATATTTTCGATGGTATGCAGTCTTGCACTGCTTTTAGGTAAGTGGTTTCGAATAACTTCCAAGATGTATTTATGTCGTTATTGTTAATTAAAAAGCTCCAGTCAGTTTCTTTAACCCCTTATTGGCGGCGCTCGACTTAAGTCGTGCACCAATTTGCAGCAAGTTAGGAGCATTATTAAGGCTTTTAAAGGGTTAAAATCGAGTGCAAATGGCCGGGAGCGCAGCAGGCCACACGTCCGACACCCAGGGCTTACCGCCACCCACTGACTCACGCTCCCTGTGTTCTCGAGAGGACGGCAGCGTAGCCAGTAGTGAGCATAGCTGGGAAAAATATACCGCTATACGCTAAACTCCCATGTTCGTGGCACCACTGCATTAGAACCACGAGTGCTACGTAGCTCGTTCTGGTCTCACTTTGAAGCTTTTAGCGCCTAGTTTTTTGCTGAATACATTTCTTTTCATGCAGATACTTGATTGATCATTCAAGAGGGCCTGAATATGCCCAAATGAGCCCAAAACACCCCGCTAAAGAAGGGTTAAACATAGCTCTAAGTTTATGGAAGTTTGCTTCCTTGAAATTAGGGACTTTTTCGATGCTACTATTTGGTTCGTTACTAGTAAACTTTAAAGTGAAAGTTATCGTACGATGGTCGCTGTTACTGAATTCATCACCAACATTCAAATTCTCTATTAATTCTTCTTTTGTTGCAAGTACAATGTCAAGATCGTTATTACCACGGGTCGGCGATCGAACAAATTGATAAAGCGAACTCTCTTGCAAGTTCGTATACAAGTCATGTCCGGAGTGTGAAGTAAGAGTATCGCCCCACTTGGTCACAGGTAAATTAAAGTCGCCAAAAATTACGGTATCTTGTGAGTTACTTACATCTGCAATTTGTTCGTAAATTTCTCGGTCAGTTTGCACTGATTTTTTTTTTTTTTTTTTCTATGTGATTGAGGGAGGCAAAAGGCATAACTGCCTATAGCGAGTGCCTCCCCCATAGTTGAAAGAGTGACAGGGCCAAAATCAAGGGACGTTCGAGCCAAAATGCCTGGACACACGGAGTTTGAAGCAATTTAAGTCATAGGAAGCGGGAAAAACTGATTCTGGGAGAGAGTTCCAGAGCTCAGCTGTTGAGTAGAAGAAATTTTGAGAGTAACATTTCACTCCTGGGTTGGAGAGTTGCACAAAGTAGGGGTGGGATTGAGTTGCAAGACGGGTACCACGTGCCCTACGTAAAGGAGGTGGTATGCACTGGGATAGCTCTGAGGAACACTGATTATTATAGTAGCGATAGAATAGCGAGAGAGATGCAACATTGCGGCGGAGAGAGAGAGATTGCAGAGAGTTGGTGAGTGGACGGGAGTTAATGATACGAAAGGCCTTCCTTTCAACCTTGTCTAGGAGAGCGGTGTGAGAGGAACCTCCCCACACATGTGAACAATACTCAATACAAGGGCGCACTATGCCCCTGTACAGAGCAAGAAGCTGTGCAGGGGAAAAGAACCCCCTAAGGCGGTTGAGCACACCCAGCTTCTGGGAGGCTGCCTTAGCAAGACTGGTAATATGGTCCTTCCAAATGAGAGCAGAGCAAAAAGAGACACCAAGAATATTGAGAGAAGATGAAGGGTTGATTTTTGTATTGTTGAAGAATAAGGGATAGTCCGCTGGGAGATCCTGACGGGTAGATAGATGGAGAAATTGGGTTTTTGGAAGCATTAAAGTTAACAAGGTTTTCTCTGCCCCAATTGGAAATAGTATTTAGATCAGAATTTAAGAGTTGTATGGCTTCATTACGTTTGTCGTTGAGGGATTGCTGGCTGGGGCGTTCTGAAAAAGTAATTGAGTAGTGTAAGGTTGAGTCGTCTGCGTATGAATGGATGGGAATTAAGGTACAGTTAAGGAGATCATTTATAAAAATTAGAAAGAGATTAGGAGATAGGACAGAGCCCTGAGGAATACCGGAGTTTATAGGGTGAGGAAGTGAACAATGGCCGTCCACAACCGCGGCTATGGAACGGTCGGAAAGGAAATTAGAGACAAAGGCACAGATGGAGGGATAGAAACCGAAGGAGGGTAGTTTAGAAATTAAAGATTTATGCCAGACTCTATCGAAGGCTTTCGATATGTCTAGTGCAATAAAGCTGCAGCTGGAGGTCTGTATATTAATGCAAGTATTATTTTTGTACCTTTATTATTCTTTATTAGCACAAAAGATGTGTCGACATTCACAATATGAGGTTTTGACAAGGGGGTAGGGTTAAGACTTTCTTTGATATAAAGTAAAACGCCACCTCCATTTCGATTTATTCGGCTTTTCTCAAACATTACATAACCGGGAAGTGAATACTCTGCTAAAAAGTCTCTATCTTCTGTATTGAGCCAAGATTCTGTTATGCCAATCACATCATAATTTTCTGTAAACACTTAGCTCCTCTAAATCTGAAAATGTATTGCGTATGCTACAAGCTTTTGCATAGAAAACCTTTAAATTTGTTATTTTAGAACTCCCGGAACGCTCTTTAATAATATTTTTGGTTCTTGTCGGATCTACATTTATGTTCTTGGCTGTCCTCGGTCCTTATCGCTGGTGGTCCTCGGTTGCCTCTGTTTTTTGCTTGGCGTTGGATGATTTATGTCACTGCTGCTTCTTCTCGGATGGCGTTTTTTGATCCATGGCTGCGGACTGCTTCGTGTAGGAGACGACCCATGCGTGCTGAACCCACAGGGTTTAGATGAGTGCCATCCTTGCGGAACAGAGTAGGCTGGTTGTAGAAGTTGTCCCAGAGGTTGATGAATTCAACTTCTTCCCTCAGACACAAATATTTTAGTCGGCTATTTGTGCTGAAGGCCTTGTCGTAGAATTTGTCAGGTGCGTCGATCTTGGGGAGAATGCCTGAGATGATGATATTCCTTGACTTGTTTTTGTAGTGCTGGATCATCTTGCGATATTTTTCCATCAACTCTTCGGATCTGGTGCGCATGACGTCATTTGAACCAGCATGGATGACAAGTGAATTCCTTTGAGACTGAAGTACAGGGAGCCAGCTCCCCTAGTATCCTGATTAAACACCAGTAAACATACATAATATCCCTTTTACTTACAATATTATTCATTCCTTTTAATAAATTTTGAGCATGTATTGTGCGTATATTTACCTTCACATCTCAAAATTTCTCCGGCGGCCGGGGGGGGTACGCCTCCCGGACCCCATGTTATATAGCGGGGGGGCTGCGCCCCCCGCGGACGCCGCGCAAAGTTGATCCTTGTAAGCTTAGAAAAATGATCCAGAACTGGATATTTTCTGTTTTGGCACCCTGTCAATGTAGGCCTATCTATTTCAAGTCAAATATACAGTTCCGAGCATCATCGAAGTTCGAACCATATTAAGTCTACTACGAACAATAGTAACCTATTATGAGCAACATAATAGCGACAAATCAGGGGTTGTGAAGCTGTAGCGGTAAGATCCTGTGTAGGCTGTAGCGGGAGTAATTGTTTTTCAGATGCCTATTTACTAAGAAACATTGAACAATATCTTTAACCTAGCCTAACCAAAACCTAACCTAACCTAACCTAGTATAATAGTGGATTATTTATGAATGTAAAATGTAAAAATATATTGTAACATTACCAAATTATTGAGATATAAATACAGGTCCTCCCGCTACACAGGATTATACCGCTGTAGCCTGTAGAGTTATCATTAGTTGTACTGTAGTTACATTTTACCTATTCAAGATTTTACTCTCTCTATCTATCTATTGCCTGACGCCGTGATCCCCGAAGGGGTGGCCACGAACGAACCGCCCCCATGCACCTCTGTCCCCAGTCAGTCGACGCCCCTCCCCCCAACCAGCACCGCCTTCGTTCATGTAGTTCCTCACTCCATCCTTCCACCTCATATTCGGTCTACCTCTCCCCCTCTGTCCCTCCACCTCGCTCTCGTACACCCTCTTAGTCATTCTCTCGCTTTCCATACGTTCCATATGGCCGAACCATCTCAAGTTGTTCCTTTTCACACTTTCCAGCACATCTACCTCCACACCACACCTCCTTCTTACTTCCTCATTAGTCTGTCTATCCCTCCATGTAACTCCGCACGCACTCCTTAAGTAATTCATTTCCACTGCTCTCACTCTTGGTCTGAGTCTCTCAACCAACGTCCATGCTTCGCTTCCGTAAGTCAGTGTCGGGATTACCACACTGTTATGCAAGGACTTCTTCACTTCCATACTGACCACCCTATTTCTTGTTACTGCTTTTAGCGTTCCTACAACCCTCTTCCCCTGTTGTACCCTCTCCCGCACCTCTTCATCCATAGTCCCATCTTTACTCAACACACTGCCCAGATACTTAAAAGAGTTGACGATCTCCATAGCCTGACCGTTCAGCTTCACCTCACACTCTGTGACTTCACCCCTTTCGAAGACCATAACCTTGCTCTTCCCCGTATTTACCTTCAAATTCCGTTTTTCGCACACTGTTCCAAACTCATTTACCAGACCCTGCAACTCCCATTCATTATCACTCATCAGAACTGTATCATCCGCAAACAGCAGTATAGGTAGCTTCCACTCAATTCCCTCCCTTTTCAGCGATACACCAACATCCACTGCTCTTGATAGTATTTCTTTCATAACTCCATCCATATATACAGTAAACAACCACGGGGACATCACACACCCCTGTTTCAAACCAACATTCAGGTCAAAGAACTCGCTCTGCTCACTCTCCACACGTACTGCCGCCTTTGCACCCTCATACATGCTCTTCACTGCTTTCAGCAACTTGCCCTCTACTCCGTATATTCTAAGTACTTTCCACAAACCTTCTCTATCCACTCTGTCATAGGCCTTCTCCAAGTCCATAAAGGCAACATACACCTTTGTTTCTTCTCCAGATACTTCTCCACAACACAATTCAGGGTAAAAATCTGATCTACACATCCTCTTCCCTTCCTAAAACCTCCCTGCTCGTCGCCTATCCATTTCTCCGTTCTCACTCTCACTCTCTCAATCACTACCCTACTGTATACCTTCCCTACTACGCTTAGAAGACATATTCCTCGGTGGTTACCACACACTCCTCTTTCCCCTTTGCCCTTATATAGGGGGACTATTATGCCAGTCTTCCAGTCATCGGGTGCACTCCCCTTCTCCCATGCTAGTTTGCACATTTTCCATACCCATTCTATCACTATCTCACCACCATACCTCAACATTTCCCCACACACTCCATCTGTTCCTGGTGCTTTCCCCAACTTCACTCTTTTCATGGCTTCCCACACTTCTGACCTCCTGATCCCCACCTCCTCCTCCACTACTTCTCTTCTTCTCCCTCCCATACCATATCCAGCTATGTTTGCTGGCTCTTCATTCCTTTCCTTTAGCAACTCACTGAAGTACTCCCTCCATCTTTCGACTCTCTCTTGCTTCTCGGCTAGCATTCTCCCATTCTTATCTTTCACACCCTTACTGTTTCCCTTGCTACCTTCCCTAACTTTCTTGACTTCTTTACTCCAATACGTAAAAACAGCTACATTATACCGATTCAAAATGAAAGAAGTCCTATCGTTTTTAGTTAGTTAGGGGATGGATGTAGTTTTTGGGCGTACGGTCGTCATGTTGTGCGCTCGCAGTTACGGTCCCATCTATTTCGACGGTATATGTTCTGCTATTTTCCCCCTGTCATTACTACATGAATACTAGGTTAGGTTAGGTTAGGTTGTTTGGTTAGGCTAATGTATTTTTATATCCAAAGGCAGTCAAAATAGACAGGAACATGATGGGAAAGGTCCGACGCCACTGCGCGTAGTGTAAACAAGGCTGGCGGTACGCCCGCACTTAACATTCTTGCCTTAGTTATGTAGAGCAGATTAACCAGACCACTGAGCTCCATACGGAACTCGGTAAATTTTTTGCCTGGGAAACACTCTCTAGCCACCTAACACTGGAAAATAATAGGCCTAGCCTATAAGAAAAAATAAAGTTTTTACGTAGGCTATTCAATAGATTTTACCTAGGCCTATTCAATAAGTAATAAGTACGGTAACTAGTTATAGTTACATTTTACCAATTCAAGATACAACTCCAATACCCGGTACCGGTAGGCCTACGTAAAAAGAGCTAGATTTTACCAATTCAAAATGAGAGAAGTCCTATCATGACGAGATAGATTTTGGGAAGGATGTAGTTACCGGGTGTACCACTACCGACATACAACATAAATCATCTATAAATATTTACAATAAAATAAATACTTATAAATCTATAATACCGGTACTAGGTTAGGTTAGGTTAGGTTAGGTTAGGTTGTTTGGTTAGGGTAATGTATTTTTGTATCCAAAAGCAGTCAAAATAGACGAGAACATGATGGTGAGCGTCCGCGTAGTGTAAACAAGACGGGCGGTAGTACGGTACACCCGGTAACTACATTTTTGCCAATAACAGTTGGTATAATCCTGTGTAGCGGTTAGACCTGTATTTATCTCAATAATTTGGTAATGTTACAATATAATTTTACATTTTACATTCATAAAATAAATAGTTCACTAATATACTAGGTTAGGTTAGGCTTTGGTTAGGCTAGGTTAAATATATTGTTCAATGATTCTTATAGTAAATAGGCATCTGAAAAACAGTTACTCCCGCTACACAGGCTCTTACCTAACAGTTTTTACGCATTCGATAGATTTTACCTAGCCTATTCAATAAGTAGCCTAGCCTATATAATAAGAAACTAGGATAAATCTACAGTTATACTCCCCCTATTTTGTCGCTATTCTGTTGGTACTAATGGGTTAATATTATTAGTAGTAGACTTAGTATGGTTTGATGATGCGCGGAAATAAATATTTGACTTGAAATAGATACATTGAAGTATTACAAACCTTCGCGAACCCATAAACAGGGAACGTGAGCTGGGTTTAGACCGTCGCGCACCCATAAACAGGGAACGTGAGCTGGGTTTAGACCGTCGGCGAGATAGGTTAGTTTTCGGTTAGGCTAGGCTAATGTTAAAAATACTAAAATGTGACAGTCCTCGGTATTAACCCTTTCGCTGCTGGTGACGTTCTGGAATGTTTTGGCAAGTTACAGCAATTTCCAAGCTTTAAAAGCCTGTAAAAACCGTAGAAATCGAGTGTCAGTGGGCGGGAGCGTGAGGGGCCCACCTCCGACCCTCAGAGCAGCGAGCGGCTCACTGAGGTAGACTGTGTCTCGCGCGGGTCTCTCCCTGCCTCTCACAACAGTGTTGCCGAGCGAGCGAGTGCTAGCAAATAGCGGGTTTCCTGTGTTTCTATGGCACCGCTGCAGGTGAACCAGGCCACGTATGAGGCCCGTTCTGGTCTCATTTTGAAGCTATTTTCGCCTAGTTTTCGGCAGAATACAGTTCATTTAATGCAGATGCTTGATTTATTATTCAGGAGTGCCTGAATATGCCCTAAATAGCCCAAAACACCCCGCAGAGAAATGGTTAAACAACACTATATATAAAAAAAAAAAAAAAAAAAAAAAATTGCCTGAAAAACTCGTATCTGGTTGGTAATAAATTTGTATCAAAATACTTTTTTTTCGGTTTCCCCGTCTGGTGAACCATCCAAAAACACGCTAAAAGGCGTGTTTTGAAGGGGGGAGGTGGTGGGGGAGGGGTAGTATATCTGTACATTTCCGAAATTAGTTATAGCCAAATAACATTTTACCAATTCACCGTGCCATAAAATATTCCATCATCATATATATTACCAGCAGGAGGCAAATAACAGCTGGCCGTGGGATAATTTTGAAAAAGCATTCGGTATAATCCTGTGTAGTGAGGAGACCTGTACATATATCTCAGTAGGGTAAGACGGGGCAATTTCTCCGCGGGGTAATTTCGCCGCGGCTCTAATAATTTGCATTCAAACGCCGATATCTCCGAAACTATTGCATGGATTCGGCTGCAGTTTGGCTTAGGTTGTAGAGCAGTTTTGGTTTAGGTTGTAGAGCAGTTTGGTTTAGGTTGTATAGCTAGTTTGGCTTAGGTTGTAGATCTAGTTTGGCTTAGGTTTTGTTGTAGTTTCGTGGGGCCTGCAGCCGGGGCTAGCGGCGCGTCTGACGGTATGGTCGGGTGTTTGTGGGTGGTTTGTATGTTTGTTTCTTACAGTTTCTTACAGTAGATCCTCTTGAAAAAGGCAAACTATGCCTGTGTATCCAGCTCAGTACCAGTACTTGCACTGCTGCGGTCTCTATCATATCCCCTCTCTTTCTCCTATATGCCAGTGTCGGAAGTCCCAGTGTCCTCAACCTCTGCTCATAGCCCGCGTTCTTCAACGTTGGTACCAGCTTGCTAGCTCTTCTCTGCACTTTCTCCACTGCTTCTATATCCTTTACCATATATGGAGCCCACACCTGGTTTGCATATTCCAGGTGTGGCCTAACCAGCGCTGTATATAGATTCCTCACTACACCACATAGACACGTCCACACCCGCAATAGACACAGTGGCGCATAGGCCTACATGTGTGACACACCTGCATCTCTGCCCGCCCTGTTCAGTTGTGTGTGTGTGCGTGCAACGTTTTTCTATTGGCATGTTTAGTGTCAGTTTGGGTTTGTGAATGCTTTCATTGCTTTTACCTGCGTGCTAGTGTTTTGTCTGGCCATTAATCATATAATGTTATCTAGTTTACTAGCTAGATGATGCGTAAAATAGGTCACGGAGAAATTACCCCGCCGGGCGGGGTAAGTTCGCCGCGAGAGTGACTTTTTTCAAAAATTCGGCAGCATGACCAAAACATTATATTTTGTTTTCGTTTTTTGGGCATCTATAGCAGAAAGGCTGAATGTATAGATAAAAAATTAAAAATTAAAAAATTCCTTTTGTGGCAGTTTCCATTTGTCAAAATACGCGATTTTCGGCGAAATTACCCCGTCTTACCCTAGCCTAATTAGGTAAGGTTGCAATATATTTTTACATCTTACATGCATAAATAGTCAAATATACAGTACCGGTACTTACTCCAATTTTGCATGTTCTGATTTTGCGAAACACCAATTTTGCGACCGAGACCCCACTAACCAATTTTTGATGAAAACCTAATTTTGCGATGTAACTCTACTTTTGCGGGTGTCGCCGTAAGAAAGTGGGGCTTTCCGCACTAGTTTTCGGGGGGGAGGGGTGGCCGGGCCACCCAAGCCTCGGACACCCTCCCTCCATCCCCGCAAGCTCAGCCATCTTTCGAGGCTAGGTAAATGCTCAATTGCTCATTTAATTTGATTTTCTCAAGGATAATGATAGTGTCTTATTTTTTCTGTATTTTTCTTTATTGTGGGATGTATAATTACATGTATGTGTGTACAAACAAAGCAAATAAATTACGGAAATCATGAAAAATTGGGTCATCACTGATGAAATGTCGACCATATTCATGTTTCCCCATAAGGTTAGTTAATCCAATTTTGCGGTCTGCAATGTCGACCAATTTCTCGCAAAATTGGAGTACATACTGTATACGTATACTAGGTTAAGTTTTGGTTTGGGGGCAAGAGGCTAGGAATCCTTCTCCCAGGACCTCCGTTGTAAAATTCTCCTACTCAACGAGACAGAAAAAGGCAAGGGAATGCGAAAGTGGTCCCGGACCCTAAGAATTGGAACTTTACAGGTTTCTGTTCGTGCTCTGTTTTGAGTGGGCCGCCCCCAGCATTGGGGTGTGTGCCTGAGTATATACATACATAGGTTAAAAATATTATGGCAAGGATGTAGTATTCGGGTGTAGTATTAGGATTTTGGCCCTGTCACTCTTTCAACTATGGGGGAGGCACTCGCTATAGGCAGTTATGCCTTTTGCCTCCCTCAATCACATAGAAAAAAAAAAAAAAAAAAAAAAAAGTTTACAGTCTATGCACACGCTCGCGATCATGTTCCCGTCTAATTTGACTGCTGTGGGATACAATAATGGGTTGGGGGGGGGGGGGGGGCGGCTTTGGCCCTTTGGGGCTTTGACTTATTGTCATCATATATATTGCCAGCAGGGGGCGAATTACAGAAAAAATAGACAGAAACTTGACCTCGAGCGCACGACCTATGTAAACATGGCGACCGTACATCCGGATACTACATCCTTCCCAATATTGTTCAATGTTTCTTAGTAAATAGGCATCTGAAAAACAGTTCTGCCTGCTACACAGGAACTTGCCAAGCATTCAAATTAGACAGGAATAGTTAGATAGAATGTATTTAGTAGCACTGAAAGCCTCCTCACAATCGGAGGACCACTCAAACTTCACATCCTTTCGGAGAAGATCTGTTAAAGGTGCTGTTAACCTTGAGAAATTTAAAATAAACCTCCTGTAGTATCCAATCATCCCTAAGTATCTTTGGATTTCTTTCTTATTGGTAGGTGTTGGGAAATTAGAAATTGACTACTTTAGCATGAGAGGTGCAACCTGATCATGTCCTACTATATACCGGTACCCAAGATATTGGACAGTACTCTTAATGAAAGTGCACTTTTTTAAGTTCACTACAAGATTTGCTTCAGCCAGGTTAGCAAAAAGCAGTCTGATTTGTTTGAGATGTTCTTCCCATGTATGGGAAAAAAGAAGGATATCGTCAATGTACACCACACACCCAGGTACCCCTTCAGTCCTGATTCATTAGGCACTGAAAGGTAGCTGGAGCGTTTTTCAGGCCATCAGAAGGCTTGATTGTTTACCACAAAACATGAGATCTCCCTTGCTCTGGGTGTAAGAGGTACTTGCCAATATCCTTTCATAAGGTCAATTTTACTCATAAAACTATATGGCTGTGCCAATTTGGTCAATACAATCATCAATCCGTGGCAGTGGATAAGTATCATTCTTTGTTACGGCATTGACTTGTCTGTAGTCCATACAAAATCTATGAGTCCCATCTGGCTTAGGCACAAGTGTGACCGGACTACTCCACTGGCTTAAGGCTCTAGTAATTATGACATTGGACAACATGAAATCTAATTCAACTTGCAGAATACTCCTGCGCTGTGGTGAGACACGGTATGGGGATAATTTGATGGGTGCTGCATCCCCGACATCTATGTCATGCACGGGCAATGAGGTGAGCCCTGGAGTATCACGGAACACACTGGGAGACTGTGATAAAACATTGATTAGTTCTTTCTCTGAGGGAAGATGACATAATTTAGTTGGTAATTCCCCCCAGGCTACTGAATTATATCTAAAGTTGGATAGACCACAAGACAAGTCAAAATCGATACCTTCAGGATCTGGGACAGTCTGCTGCGGGATCTGTGGGTAAGGACTACAAACATCACCTGCACCAGGATGTCCACAGGTCCTTATTACTGCCACAGTAGGAGAATCTGGAGGAGAGGAGTCAGGGGACCTATGATAGGGTTTTAACATATTTATGTGAAATACTTGCTTAGGCTTCCTCCTGTCTGGGGTAGCCACTAAGTAGTCAGTAACACTCACCCTTTTTACTACTTTATATAGTCCTCTAAATTTTGCTGATAAAGGTTGGCCGAAAAGGGGAATGAGAACCAAGACCTCATCACTGGGCTGAAACTCCCTCACATGGGCTCTTTTATCATACCATACTTTCATGGTGTCTTTAGCTACTCTTAGATTTTGTGCTGCAAACTCGCACAAAGATCTCAGCCGGGTTGTGAACTCAGACACGTACCTGAGGAGATTTTGGTTCCCTTCCTAACCAACTAGGCTGTCCTGTAATAGCTGCAAAGGGCCACGTACCTGGTGACCGAAAACTAGTTCATTTGGTGAAAAACCCAGAGATTCAGTTGGAACCTCACGGGTGGCAAACAACAGAAAAGGTACCCCCTTGTCCCAATCACCTCCAGTTTCCTCACAATATTTTCTTAACATAGACTTTAGAGTTTGATGGTATCGTTCGAGGACCCCTTGACTCTGGGTGGTAGGAGCTGGACTTCACATGGTCGATACCCAAATCCTTCAGGGATTGCTGAAATACATTGGAATACATTTAGTACCTTGATCACTCTGCACCTCATGGGGGAAACCCATTCTGGTGAAGAATTTGAGCAGTTCCTTAGTAACTGTTTGAGCTGAAGTATTTCTTAAAGGTATAGCTTCTGGGTATCGAGTTGCCATGTCCATTATAGTTAACAAATATATATGTCCCTGGGATGTCTTTGGCAATGGGCCAACGATATCCACTACCACCCGAGTGAAAGGGTTCTCGAACACTGGTAAGGGCACCAGAGGGTGTGCAGGCACCTTTTGATTAGGTTTTCCTGTCATCTGGCAGGTGTGACACACTCTACAGAACTCCACTACATCTTCACGCATTCCTGGCCAGTGAAAGTGGGCTCTAATGCGATCTAAGGTTTTCCTCACACCTAGGTGCCCTGCTAAGGGTATACCGGTACTATGGGCCATTTCTAGTATGTCTCTACTACAAGGTTTAGGAACTACTACCTGATGTACGTCCCATGCCCCGTCATCAATAGGTCTATGTGGCGGTCTCCACCTACGCCACAAAACTCCATTCTTCATATAGAAGCATTCACCCTTCTCCTTCTCACTCTCCTCTTCACTCACGGCACTGGCAGCTAACTCCTTACACTCACTGTCATCTCGCTGCAACTTTACCAGGCCACTAGGACAATTAGGAAGGGTGTCATGATCATTTGGCTCAAGGTTAGCCATAAAGGTGTCAGACAGATCTACTTCAGTCTCCACATCAGGCACAGTTAGAGCATCATTCACTACTCTTACATTCCTTCTATCTACCTTCACAGGTGGTACAATTATATCTGAGGGAACTGCTACTTGGGCCATAGATCGAGTGACAGCACACACTGGGAAAACCTTTGGCATCTCCTTCTCGAGCTCACCGTTTAGTGGCTCGTCAACAGGGGAAAGTGACAAAATGGGGTCTGGTCGGACCCTCTCACCAGCCACATCATTCCCCAAAAGGAGTGTTACCCCAGGCACAGGGATGTCCTGAGGCCTACACAAAGCTATACAGGCTTCACCCTTCAGCAAATCACACTCAATCTCACCATTCACCAAGTTAGCAGAAAATTGACCTCCAGCACCTCTCATTATTACTGATTCGCCAGTTGGGCATTCAGAATAAGGATTCACCATGAGGGTGCTAGTAGAACCAGTATCTCTCAAGATATTTACCTCATGTACACAACCATTTATTTTCACACATCCAGATGAAATAAAGGGACGGTAGCTATCCTGAACTGATGGAGACACTAAGACAGGCTTAACCTTTGCGGGTTGTACCACACACGCTACTACACCATTTCCTGTCTGATTTAAGTTAGTAGCTAGGTACTCCTTCTGTCGGGAGTCCTGCATCAAAGGCACATTTGGGTGGTTTTGGTTATTTGGGGAGGCAGTTACTGCGGCTACTGTCAGCCCCGATCTCTCGGCTCTCTCCTTAGCCCAACATTGATAAGCTAAGTGGCCTCTCTTGCCACAATAGTTACACACTTTCGGGGATACATTCCCCTTGTAAGCATTATTATTATTGGTTTGGGCCCCACCTCTGTTACCATTACCAGGAGTCACATTCTTAGTTGGGGGAGCATTTTTAGTTTGGCTTACGTGGAGAGACGTTACAGGCTTTTGCGAGTGACTAGATTTATCAGTTTTGTGATTGGAGAACTTATTATATCATAGGGCTTTTTCCCACGAAATTTGTTGTTTAGTACATACGTATCAGCCATGTCTGCAGCTTCGGCAAAAGTTTCTACCTTTTTTCCCTCTCAAATGATAGGCTACTGATGAATCTACCTTCCATAGGAAGTTCTCCAGCAAGATTAACTCTTTCAGACCCTTAAACTCAGTGACATTCTTACTTGTTAGCCAGTTATTTAAAGCTTTGTTCATGGTCCTGGCAAACACTGTATGAGTTTCCTCGAATTTTGTATGTGTCTTTCTGAAAGTCTGTCTATATGCTTCAGGCAGCAGTTTGTAGGTTTTTAGAATGGCTGCTTTGAGACGGTCATAGTCTTGCCGAACCTCAGACTCTACTGATATGTAAGTTTCCCGACCTTGTCCTGTCAACACCGTTTGCAACATAAATGGCCACCGATCCCTTGTCCACCCCATACCTGTAGCAACCTCCTCGAACAACACAAAAAAGTCCTGAACATTGTCTTCGGTGAACGGGGGAATTACACTAGTCATGGTTTTTGGCCTCGGTTTGAGCAGTTAATTAGGCCATGCGATATTCATGATCTAGCTGAGTTTGGGCTTGTTGTGCCTGGGCTTGTGCCTGTATTTGAGTTTGAGCTTGCAGCTGAGGGTCTGCCTGGGCAGCATTTAACCTAGCTAAATCAAGATATTGCTCAGGGGTAAATCCCTCTGGCAAATGCTCACCAAACCGCATCTGTATCTCATGACCAAGTCCTCCACCAACCGCTCCATTTGGCTCACCGCCCTCGGCTCCGTTATGCTCACCGCCCTCGTGAATCCCAAATAATTCTGACTTTATGATCTGTGCTATTTCAGGTTTTGACATGTCAGAGACAGTTAGCTCAAGATACGAGGCTAGTACTATTAACTCTGCCTTGGACAAGTGATCGATGTCATCGGCAACGGGTGACGATTCTAAGAAATTCTTAACATCTTCCTTATTAATAATTTCAGGCATGATTATGATATGATATAAACTTAGTGAAACTTATACAAAACGTATCCTGGCAAGGTCGCCAGTTAATCTGTTACTTATCTTGATTAAGAAGTGGTTAACTAAATAAATAAAGACAGAACAGTTAATATGAAAGTGTAGCAAAACAGCTGAAGGCCAAAAGAACGTAAAATATTAAAGTTAGTTCTGTTGTCACTTGCTTTCCTTCAGTTGTTGGGACAGTTATCCTTTATACTCTGATACACTTCAATTATATTTAATCAGTAAACTATTTAAAGTTACATTGAATGTTTTAATATGAAAGGAGGCTATTAATTACGAATACAAAAGTTCGGTATGTAAGCAAAGTTTTAAGACACTAAATTAATCTTGATTATCAGCAAAGTATTAAGATCTTTTATATATAATTAATTTAAGTTTGTTAACCCTTTAAGGATTGTTTTACTCTTTATATTATCTCTTTATTCTTAGTTTATTATTATTAGTATTCTCCTTTAGTATTTCATCTTATTTATTCTTATTACGGATAGACTTTTGACTAAATAAAAATGGTAAGAAAATATTATAAAGTCACATATAAAAGGAATTATATTTATAAACGTAAATAAGGTATTTTACAATTAATCAAAATAATAAGCATTGAAAGTTATGATAGAGTTTCAGGATCGTTTTGCATACGTTCTGATTTCACTAAAGTACAAATTAAAGTTGAATAGGCTTAGGCTTTTACAATGCCTATTCTGAATAATAGTCAGGTAAGTATTTAACTTATACAAGGCTTAATCATTAACCCGGGAACTGCGGGAAGACTCTTAAGAGTTCCCCCGGCGGACTGCGGGAAGACTCTTAAGAGTAAGGCTATTAAAAAAAACATTTAAAACACCCCCCAAATTTTTTTTTTTTTTTTTTTTATTGCCCCTGGGCCATGCCAAATATCACTCCTCCACCTCCCCTCCTTCCCCACTTTCCTCACCTCCTTCAGTTATCACCTATTTTCCCTGTTATTCCCTTATTCTGTGGTATATTTTCGTGCTAACATTAGCGAGTTGCAAGCAGGGCATTGTCATCACTGTTAGCAAGCGAGTGCAAGAGAGAGAGAGAGAGAGTATCGATCGACAGTCTCTCTCCAGACGTGGGGAAAAGTGGTGGGAAGGGAGGTTGCCTCAGCCATACATTATGTAACTCCCGGCCTGTATCGCCGATTTTGACCATCCAAACGCTGTTTCCACTTGTTTTATTGTTGTAACAGGTTAATACCTTTATAATCAACCTATAATAGGCGCGTATGGATAAGTATTAATGCTATTTATGGTAAAATAACGATGTTAGTGATGGGAACAGCTCAAATACGTCAGCACAGGAGTGTGGTGTCTCATACCCCCCATGCGCACTTCAGAGGTTAATTATGAATGACAATAGCTTTACATCAAGTTAGTTAATTGTTAATATGTAAAGTAGAATATTCAATCACAAATCATCTCTGAATCAAACATTAATTCTAATCACCAAAATTAAACAGTAATTCAAAATATATATCTCCAATTAAATTAAACATATAGGATTCTCCAATCCAACCTATATGATTTCTCCAAGTAGATTAAACATATATGATTTCTCCAATCACAAAATCTTAAAGCAAATGAGTGTATGTTTACGACATACCTCTGGTTAATTAATAGTCACAAATAATCCCTAACTAATGTGTAAGAGGTCACTATGGGACACAACTTAACACATAATAATATACAAGCCTTTGAAGTCTGTCTCGTCTCCCCACCAGACTGCTCGTGTTCCCCAGCTAAGTAAGTACTACCTTTAACTTATCAAATCTCCGGCTTATATATCATTTCTCGGACCAAGCTATCCAATCAGAAGGCAGGAAACAGGTGCCGGAACCAATGAAACAGGCTGCTGGTGTCAGCCATTCAAAGACGAGAAGCAGGTTAACTAGGCCCCGTGAGTGGATGGGGCAGTAGGGAGAAGGGGAGCTGGTTCCGCCTCGTTCAGTAGTCCCCCCCCCCCCCCCCATACTGTGGAATGTGAGTGGATTGTTACGTCCACACCAAACTTGGCTGGTTTCTCTCTCTCTCTCTCTTTCTCTCTCTAGTAGTTGCCACGAGGTTGTAAAGTCACGTTCAACAGGTTGGTCTGGTCACATGACATCCGGTCGGTACGGTTGTTACAATATACATGACAAACTTATGGAAAAAGATTCAAGAATAGCATTTAAATCAGCAGTTCTTATGTGTTATTCAATTAAATTTGTTCATGCTAAAATAGGGAAATACACTGTGGACGAAATTCACTAGAGTGCATGAATGACTTTGTAAACACCATGTGGACTCTATCATAATTTTGAACTAATAACGTTTAAGGAGTGTCCTCACTAGAAGTTGAGTTGTTTTATTCAGTCATTTACTAGGAATCATTTATTACAGCTCATATAATTTTAAGGTGATATACCTACAGTGAATGAGACTTATGTATGTAACAGTAGCCTACACCAAAAGTTATTCATCCTTTCGATTTTCATGACTCAGATTCCTTTCTCACATATTGAAAGCTTACTCTTGCACTTTGATGTCGCCCATGCACTGATCGTATGACCAGTTAAGATCACATGTTGGAGAGGTGCTTCGAGGTGACCAAGAGAGGTAAGAGGTAGGAAGGAAGATATGAGTTAGATAGACACGAGCTTTGGGCACGACAACAAGCCCTTAGAGATTTCCTCTCAACATAGGAAATTCTCTTACTTATATATTAGTACAGCTGTATACATCATTCAGTTGTTACTTAATAATTAAAGTGGTTTACGGATACCAAACAGATCCTTTCTTTTACCTATAAGTATTAATATTATATTTATAAGGTTTAAGACGTTACAGTGGCAGCATTACTTTAACTAAATAAAGATAGTACTATTATCTATGGGAAGAGGATTGGGTTTAGTAGGAAAGAATGGTAGAGATTGGGAGTTGAATCAGTTGCTGTTCGCGGATGACACAGCATTGGTGGCGGATTCTGATGAGAAACTGCAGCGGGTAGTCAAAGAGTTTGGTGTTGTTTGTGGAAGGAGGAAACTGAAGGTGAACGTCAATAAAAGTAAAGTAATGGTGTGTAATAGGGGAGAGCATAGGGTGAATCTAGATGTGAGGCTGGATGGGGAAATATTGGAACAAGTAGAGTGTTTTAAATATCTAGGAAGAACAATAAGCAGGAGTGTAGGTATGGAAGTGGAGGTAAAACAGAGAGTGTGTGAAGGAAGGAAGGTTTTCGGAGCAATGGGAAGTATGTGGAAGACGAGAAATCTCGGAGTGAAAGTAAAAAGTGCACTGTATCAAGGAATTGTTGTGCCAACAGTGATGTATGGGGCTGAGACATGGGCTCTGAAGAAAAAGGAGAAAAGAGGGATGGATGTGATGGAGATGAGCTGCTTGAGGAGTATGTGTGGAGTTACTCGTAGAGACAGATTGAGAAATGAAGAGATACGTAGGAGAGTGGGGCAGCAGGAACATTTGTCAGCCAGAGTGGACAGAAGGGTGCTGAGCTGGTATGGTCATGTTGAACGAATGGGAGATGAAAGGCTTACAAAGAGAATATGTGAGTCAGGTACAAGGGGAGATAGAAGGGCAGGAAGACCCCCCATTGAGATGGAGAGACTGTGTAAGAAAGGCTTTGGATGATAGAGGAATGACTATAGATCAGGCAGGGGAAGTGGTGGTGGACAGGAGTCAATGGAGAATGCTTGTGAATAGTTGAGTGAACACGTGGTCATTTGGAGTAAGGGGTCGGGCGCAAGTTGGACTAGATAATAGTCCATCAGGCGCCTGGCCCGGGGAGACGATTAATATGAAGGGTGTGCCTGGAAGTGTGGTGGGAGGGCTTGTCGCTTTGGCTCCGCTGCATGTCTGCCTGCCGAGATCGGAACCTCTCCTGGTGGTCAGGGGCCGGGGAAGTGCTGGAGCGACCTTGGTAACCCTGGTCTCTGGGTCTTCTCCTGGGTGACCTGGATGTGTGAGAGTTTTTGTTTTTTATCTGTGTTTATTTTTTGTTTTATGTTGTTTTTGTGTTTTCCCTGTTCTTGCTCTGTCTTGAGTCGGCTACCCCCAAAATGGGGATTGGGCCTGAGCATATAGATAGATTAGATAGACTATTATCTATCTTATCTATCTATCAATGAGCAGAGGACAGAGATCTGAGATCTACCTACAACTTCAACCTACAAATAAACTATATATAAAACCCAGTAAGATTGACACCTTATGTCTTCTTGCTTGGAGTTAAATGGTTAACCCTTATAAAATAATATAGGAATGTACCTCAAAACGTATTCCTAATCTTTAACCTAACCTGGTTTCAACATTAACCTAACATATATATACTGTATATATATATTTTTTTTCTCCTAGACACTGTAATTCCCGAGAAGGGGTGGCCATGAACATTAGGTGTTTGTCACGAATCGCTAGGTCAAATTGCCCGGGCTTGACATCTACCAGTAATATTTTGACAGTGCTGCCTTGATCCGCCAACCCTTTGATCAGCAGCCAACGCTCTACTGTCCATGCCACTGTATTCAATATTCTTTCCTATCACTAAAACATTACACTTTCTATAATGCACTTGGGTCTGAGTACATGATTATTTTGATATCCAGAATTAAAAAATGGACAGTACAGTACAGTAGTAGTTTCGGGATAGCCTTTGTAGCGGCTCCATATTTATCTTGATAATGTACTCAACCTTTAACTTAACCTTCTTAACGTTAATCATCAATTACAAACCCCAATGTACTTGAATAAACTAATGAAGGCATATGGTTCTCCTGGGATTCGAACTCGGGACGCCACACCCAGAACATAAGTAAAATGCCCCAGAACGAGAGGCCCACCACAGAAGCCACGAGCGAACACCACACAGAAACACCCGAAAGAAAGGCCCACAGAACGAAAGGACCAGGTGACCGGGCCAATCAGTTCAGACAGGCCCAAGCCCGCAGGGCTAAGCAGCTCCAAACCACACCTGCCTACCCCTTCTAAAATACTGACCTTTCCCACACCTCACGTATACACTACCCTCGTGTCCTACACATCTACCTACATGAGAATGAACATAAATACACCTTAAGTTAATACACCCATGCTCTGTCCCTAAGTTAGGATATTAATATCAACATACCCTAAAATACCTTGTCTTGCCAGACTAAGTTTCTGAAGACCAATCGCCCCCATAAATCTATGTATGTTCTTCCATCCGAGAAGTAATATGTTCACCCCTTAACATACCTTGTCTTGCCAGACTAAGTTTCTGAAGACCAATCGCCCCCATAAATCTATGTATGTTCTCCCATCCGAGAAATAATATGTTCACCCCTTAAAATACCTTGTCTTGCCAGACTAAGTTTCTGAAGACCAACCGCCCCCATCAATCTACGTATGTTGTTCCAGCCAGTATGTTAACAACCCCATGTCCTAATTGATAAGAAACTAAGATACCCACGGGTACACCAGTGTATATAGAACCATTACTCCCGTAAGACCTAGACAGCCATGACTGAAGATGTTAGCCACCATGCTATAACTTAATGCTTACCCCAACCAGGGATTGTATATACAACCCTCTGTTACCATTGTATCGACCACTTTCACCACAAAACCATACCGAAGTTAACCCTACGAACTGTCGTTTTCTTTGGTGTATATATCATAGAAAACACAGCTCCCAGGAACAACTGGACCAGCAAGAAATAGTGTCAGAGTAACAGTATCCATAACCATCGTATTGACGAGTAATAATACACCATGTTTTTCCCTACTTTATCCACAGTCAAGCACACACCTATAGTTAACCTCATTTTCCCCCACAGTCCACATGATTCTATCTTTTCCAGACTCATATACCACCCCATATTTGCTCATCCCCCGGTAGCATTTGGCTAACGTACTTTCACTGTCATTTCCCCCCAAACTCCAATATCAACTGTAGCCTAATGCCACCCCCACGCCCGGAGACCTTAGGGTCAAACTTCCACGTAGCCCCCTGAACTCTCTCCCTCTCATTAACACCCTGCGCTCCTCGACTCTTTTCCGACCTAGCCTCTCCCTCATACCTCTTGAAGATCCTTGATTTTTCCGTTGCTAACGCTCTCCAACCTTTTATATATATATACTCCTATCCAGCCTACCTTCCCTTAGTAGGCCGGAACAACATTAGAACTTTACTAACCCTTTGCATGCCATCTATTCCCTCACAACCCATTCACAACCCTGCACCCAATGATCGGCAGTGCGAGGCTAGCCGCCTCGCCAGTGACTAACTTCTATTGCCATACTTCCAGATAAATGTGGCAGAGTTAGCAACCCAGTCTCCACCACATCCAGCAAGCCATACAATTAACAACCAACCGATTAAACCAGCTAGTCAAGGCACCTTCGGTTTTGGTCTCATAAACAGAGGGTTATTACAAACACTTGTGATATGGCAAGCCCCTAGCCACAGCCGCCGGACGACCATCCCAGAGAGAGGGCTCACAGCTACCCCTTTTTACCCACCCGAGGAGGGAGACCCCCACCCCTGCGGAGGTATACCTGACACCTGTTTTGACTTCCGGGTCATTGCCAGGTAGCACAGGAATTCTTCCTATCAATGAACTAACCATGCATGACTAACCCCTTTACTAACCTCTATTAACCCGGGAACTGCGGGAAGACTGTTAAGAGTTCCCCCGGTGGACTGCGGGAAGACTCTTAAGAGTCAGAGAAAAAAAAATCAACTTTAAACATTGATTTTTTTTTTTTTTTTTTTTTTTTTGCCCCTGGGCCATGCAAAATATCACTCCTCTACCTCCCATCCTTCCCCACTTTCCTCCCCTCCTTCAGTTATCACCTATTTTCCCTGTTATTCCCTTATTCTGAGGTATATTTTCGTGCTAACATTAGCGAGTTGCAAGCAGGGCCTTGTCATCACTGTTAGCAAGCGAGTGCAAGAGAGAGAGAGAGAGTATCGATCAACTGTGTCTCAGTGGCCTTGGGGGAAATTGGCGGGAAAGCAGGTTGCCTCACCCATACATTATATAACTCGCGGCCTGTATCTCCGATTTTGACCATCCAAACGCTGTTTTCACTCGTTTGATTGTTGTTTCAGGTTAATACCTTTATAATCAACCCATAATAGGTGCGTATGGATAAGTATTAATGCTATATATGGTAAAATGAATATTTTAGTGATGGAAACAGCTCAAATACGTCAGCACAGGCGGACGTTTCTAATTACCCCCATGCGCACTTCTTAGGTTAACCCACAATAACCCATTCACCTTTTTTGCATACTCGGATAATCAAATTAGCACCTCAGCTATACCATAGAATGAAGACTGAGTAATATAAGAGAGATGCTCCTATCACAGCTGGCCCAGTCCTCCTCGCAAAGTAGATCCAGTCTCCCTCCCCTAAATACTTCCAATATAGCCAAAATAGTACCTCTTACTAAGGCTCAGTTATATCACATTATGAAGGCTCCCTATAGCCATGTGCCACAACAGTACTCACCACCTTACCGAGTCCCCGTATCTATTGAGAGCTCAAATAATTCCATAAGACTCGAGATCCCTATGGCCTACAGGGTCCAAAACCGAGCCTATAAACCCAGCCCCCGCCCCCAGTAAAATCAGTTGAAAGATAGACACCAACCAGTGGCTGGCCCCCTTAAGTTGACCTCTAGCTCTGCCCTTGTGTTGTTCCTGAGATTTGAGATTCCAGAGCCGGCAGACTCCGTGGCAGATTTGAGATAGAAGCATCTGTCCACGTACAAGAAATCTTCGTGCACCTTATAACCTTCACACACACCAGTGGGTATATAAGCGACGATCGCCAAGAGATCCGTCTTGAGAACTTCCTACATATGGACCACCTGGACGGCCGCGGAACCAGTCGTTAGCCCCCAACATCACGGACGCAAGATAACCAGGACCAGACCAACCAAATACTACCCAAGATTCACTTTATTAGTACTAACGTGTTACAGTACTAATTAGAAATTCACTTATTAATCTTTCTATGAAGTGGCTATATCTTTGCCCAGTGTAATTCATATATAACCATTCCATTTGGGAAGTGCTAAGCGTATCAGGGTTTATTAATTAAAAGGCGACATTAACTCTCGTAATTACCGTTATCCAGATATTATTACATAGAAGTAAAACCCTAGTGATATCTAACGTCGCCCACTGATTTGTGTTCTACGTATTTCTGCCATAAGAATATAAAACTTAGATCAGTACCCCCCTGAGGTTACTAGAATTCCCGTGCTCTAAAACATACGCGTGTCTAATTCTAGTCTGTGAACTACTACTTGTGCACCAGACCTGCCAGTAATAAATCTAATTAGTGAAATTGAATCTATAAGTAACATTGAGGTCTTCCAGTATATAAACTTGCGAACCAAACCAGTGATCAGAAGAGTATACCTGAACGTTGGAAGTGGGAGACTAGGCTCCATCCAGATCCACTAATGCTAGTGGTTCATTTCTATCATTTGTCTTGTACGAGTATTCATACTTTCTTATGCTCCCCATTAACCTTCTTAAATAAACGTGATCGTGTGTCTTGTTACCGTGTGTTTATTTTGTGTTCTCTATTCCTCATACCTTGTATTGTGCATGCAGCCTTATATACCCAGTCAGTTAGAACTCACATTACCCAAGTTAATCCTGTAGAAAAACAGGGCATAACATTGGCGGCAGCGGTGGTTCTTGATTCGGATAAAAGGTTGCATTACATTGCAAGTTTGGAACTGCCAGAACACGATAATATCATGGCGCACCGTTCTCACATTCCCATCCCACATTATGATGGAGAAACTTACGAGATCGAAACGTTCATGAACATAGTGAAACCCGTACTTGACCTAGTTTATACCACGGATGCAGAAAAAATAGCCGTGACATTAACGCACCTGGGAAAAGCCGTTTCCCTGGTTGCCTACCAAGTGCACCCTGCTCTCACATGGGACGAATTTCGCCCAATAGTGATAGAAGCCATTAAGCCTTCGTTGGGCGTTTTCGTGGCCCACACCCGTATCCTAGACACTAAATTCGAAGGCGATCTAGATGCCACAGTGAATAAGATCGCCCAACACATAAAAGTTTCTTTCCCCACATTGACCAGAATCCAACAAGAGCAGCAGATTCTGGTCAACCTTGTATCAATATTGCCCTCAACAGTAAAAGACCATTTCCGTGTGCACGATTTCGTCAGATACCAAAAAGATCTCATCACGATCCGACGTATTTTGGCCGTGCGCACAGAAGCACCCACCCAAATCGCTGTAATCAAGAGGTTTCCCATGCACCCGCAGCACCCCAACCACCAAAACTCCAAGAATGCCTACCCATCCTCATCCTTCCACAACAGACCCACCTACCCTTCCGGCAAGCCCCAACCCAGTAGACCCCGGTTCCAACCTACCCAGCCACGCAGAATCTTCAACCGGAACAAAACCTACAACACCTACCAAAGTAAAAACCCTACCTTAGTAATTATCAACCCCTATGATTTCCCTGCCTGTAATGCTCAGTGTGCCCTCCATCAAATTCGTGACTCTGCCAAACCTCGCCCCTGTACTCCTCGCATTTCTGTAAATGCGGTGGCACATATCCAGGGTACGAGGAAGCTCTCACCACCCTTAGCATACCTGCACTTTCAACCCACCACTACAACACACTCAAACAGTTTGCATCTAAGCTGCTTGTTCACCCACGACACAGAAACTTACTTCCACCAGACGCCCCTAGACCTACACGTGCAGCTCGTCATTTCAACACACTCCAACCAATAAGAGCAAGAACTGACAGATATAAAAATAGTCCTATCCCAACCATTGTTAATATTATTAATAATGTGTAATAACGGTCTGTCACACCATATATACGCGCCCACCTTTAATAATATATGCATAAGTGTGTGTGCGTGTGTGTATTAGAATATAATTATGTATGTATTTGCTTGAGTTTGTTTATGTATATGTGTATATATGTATCTATGTATGTGCAGTATATGTGTATGTATGTGTGCGTATATGTGTATGTATGTATGCGTTATTTATGTATATATATGTGTATAGTGTATACTGTTTGTGGTTCGAGCCCGGCTGAGAGTATCAGGTAGGATAAGAGAAGAGCATATATGCATGTAATGTGCATATATTTATGTATATGTATGTCTGTGTGTACGTGCTGTCAATGGTTCGAGCCCGGTTGAGAATATAAGGTATATAATATATATATGTACTGTACGTGTATTTATATTTATATGGTCATATGCACATATGTATGTAAATATACGTACATATGAGCGAGAACATATTGCTCACTAGCTCAACTTCTGATTATAAATCTATGCATAAGCATTATCTATTATTAAGTGTTCGCGTATCTTCATCCATGTATTTCCACCCTTAACAATAGAACGCCCAGCTCTTCCATATTTCGCCTTGTGTCTCACACACACACACACACACACACACACACACACACACACACACACACCTACACTACCGAGGATTAACCTCCCATTGTAGTACCCGCACCCTCTTTACCTGACTTACCAAAACAGTTTCTGTATGTATGTATGTTTGTGTGCATACGTGAGCGTTTGTGTATACGGACATGTGCACACTTACTGCATGTTCTTATGTTCCTATATATGTATGTATATGTATGTGCGCACGTACGTGTATATACGTATGTTCTGTATATGAGTAAGTAAATAAATGTGTATATGTACTGTATATCACTTACTCTCATGGTTATTTTATGATAATTTGTATTCTGCACATGCATCATTATTGTATTTATTTATTTTGTTTGTAAACTAAGCTTACCATCCTCATATCTGTACATCTCATGTTCATCCACTAAATTGTAAAATGTGTATTTTCAGCTCATGAGGCTGCCATTCTTTAATAAACCGTTTATTATTATTATTATTATTATTAAATGAAGAGGAGTTGGGACAAGAGGAAGAAATGGAGGAAAGGCACACTGGAGAAATAGCCCCTATCATGACCTCAGAGGATTTCGAGGAAACCCTGGAGGAGGTAGATACCGACCCCCAGGATTTTTAAAGTACCCCCCGCCCAAGATGGCCTCGGCGGGGGATGCCATAACTGACCGCACTGCCCCCATTTATTACATGGCCAAAATCAAGGACATTCCTGTCCGCTTGTTAATCGACACGGGAGCTGCCAAGTCGTGTTTGTTCAAGTCTTATTATGATCAACACCACCGACTATTTGGCCCCTTGTTAACCACCAAAGCAGAACTAATCTCAGCTGCTGATACTTACTTAAATCTCCTAGGAGACATTTTGCCCCTGTCAGTAACTACTCCTGCCCGCCATGCTCGTTGTTATCACACGTTCACAGTATTTTCCTCCCACTGTAAACATTACGATGGTTTCCTTGGACTTGACCTCCTTCAAAAACTCCAGGCCCAGGTTGACTGCGGCCAAAGGCTGATCTCATTCAAAAAAAAATCCAACCCAAAGCCTCTGACAAACCAATCACGCAGAAACCCATTCACAAAAAGAAAAAACACCTTCCCCCTCAACAAAGCCTGAGTCAGGGTTACCAAGTACCCTCCCCTTGCCCCGAGTTCTCTCAAAATATCACTCAATTCAGTAAAAAAATGCCTCAACAAACGAATGAAGACAAGTCCAAGCAACTCCCTCTCGGTAATCCCCTCAATTCTCGTAACTCTGTCCAGGATAAATCCTCCCATGTTTTCAGGACAGACTCTGATATATGTAACCATAATTCTATCAAATGTTTATGTACACATGTTTCCAGGGAAAATGCCGACCTATGTACCCAACAATGTTTCCCCCATGCCCCCAGAAATGTTCAGCTATCCCACAACCAACACAATTTCCCTTGTGACAGTTTTCCGTCAGTAGCTCCCTTTCCCCCCCACACAATTCACACCCCTAGAAAACTTCACAACCCCACACTTGACTCGCCCTCTCATGACAAACAAACTCACCAGTCCCAGATAACCTCTAACCAGACCGTTACTGCCACCAAGAAAATTCCCCACATTCGTCCTGTTAACAACCCCAAATCAATACACCAGTCCTCCACCAATAACCCATGTTCTACACCTAACTCTTCCCCCACCAACCCTCCTCAGTCCCACCAACAAATCCCGTTTTCTAACTCGCTCACCTCTCACCACCCTGACCCGCCCGCACGCGCCGTTAATCCTCCCCTCACGCGTGCCGACCGAGGGACACAACTATGTTCCCACCATGCCCCCGGAAATGTCCAGCTATTCCACACCCACCCCAATTCCCCTTGTGACAGTTTTCCGTCAGTAGCTCCCTTCCACCCCCACACAATTCACACCCCTAGAAAACTTCAAAATCCCACACTTAACTCGCCCTCTCATGACAAACAAAACCACCAAATCCATATAAACTCCAAACAAACCGTCACTGCCACCGACAAAACTCCCCAAATTCGTCCTTCTAACAACCACCAATCCTTACATCAGTCCTCCACCAATAACCCATCTTCTATACCTCACTCTTCCCCCACCAACCCTCCACAGTCCCTCCAACAAATTCCGTTTTCTAACTCCCTCACACCGCGCCCCACTGATCCTCCCACACGCGCCGTTAATCTCCCCCTCACGTGTGACCCCCACCAAAGTGACCTTTCCCCCCTTATGCGTACCAAGCACCTGCTCGCCAGTCGATCCCCCACCATCATTAGCCCAGCTGTAGTTCAAGATAAATGCCAAATTCCCCCCCGCCATCAAAAATGGGAGAAACCTTCGACCCATACCCCAAACTCACATGATATTTTCCCCCATTACCACGTCCACCAACCCCAATCGTTGCCTCTTACAACCCGCCATCATTTCCGCTCGCATCAACCACATTCTCGTGGCAAATATCTCTGAGGAATCCCTGACATTATCAAAAGGTCTCATTATAGGAGACCTCAAAACTTTTGATGACCTCCCCATAGATTTTAATGACACCCCTACCAGCCTCCAATTGCCCCCTCTCCCGGACACATTATCCGACCACCAAAAACACGGCATGTACGAACTATTGCTAGAGTTCAGTGACGTGTTTGCCCAACAACCCACCGAAATCGGACAGACCGATGTAGAACAACACATCATTAACACCACAGGCCCCCCCATACGACAACCATCCCGTAGAAAAAATCCCATACAACGTCAGGAAGAGGAACGCCAAGTCCAAGAGATGTTAGAGGCCGGTATTGCCACCCCGTCCATTAGACCCTGGTCTTCCCCTGTTGTCATAGTAAAAAAGAAAGATGGGTCAACCCGTTTTTGCGTCGATTACAGGAGGTTGAATGACATAACCATTAAAGACGCTACGCCATTACCCCGGATAGACGATTCCCTTGACTCCCTATACGGATCCAGATGGTTCACTACCCTCGACTTGCAAGCAGGGTATTGGCAAGTGCCTATCAAGGCCAAGGACCAAGAGAAAACAGCATTTTCCACTAGTGGTGGCCACCACTACGAATTTAATGTCCTACCTTTTGGCCTCTGTAACGGACCCGCCACTTTCTCCCGTTTGATGGAAGCGGTATTACATGGCCTAACCTGGGAAACCTGCCTAGCCTATCTAGACGATATTATTGTGTACTCACCAACCTGGAAAGAACACCTCCTCAGGTTGAGACAAGTCCTTCAAAGAATCCGAGCCGCCGGGTTGAAATTAAAACCCTCAAAGTGCGAGATTGCCCGAAATAAGGTAGATTTCCTCGGCCACGTAATATCTGAACATGGTATTGCACCAGACCCAAAGAAACTTCAAGCCATACAAAACAACCCCCCACCCACCACCGTTAAAGGAGTACGTTCGTTTCTAGGTTTAGCCACATACTACAGACGTTTCGTCCCCCACTTTGCCACCATAGCCAGACCCCTCCACCAACTCACCCACAAAGACACCCCGTTCACCTGGACACCTGAAAGAGACCTCGCGTTTAACACTTTGAAACAAAAGCTAATCCAAGCCCCTATTGTCGCTTTCCCTGATTACCATAAACCTTTCCGTCTTTATACCGACGTATCACTGTACGCCATTGGTGCAGTTTTAGCTCAAGTCAGAGACGGAGAGGAACATGTGATAGCGTATGCCAGCTCCACCCTCAACCAAGCACAACAGAATTATGCAGCCACCAAGAGAGAGTGCTTAGGGATAATTTGGGCACTCAGCCACTTCCGGTCATTTGTGTTGGGCACAAAACTCGATATAATCACCGACCATCAATCTTTGCAATGGTTGCGTAAATGCGAAACCAACTCAGCCATTTTGGTACGTTGGAGGGAGACACTAGAGGACTACGATTTTACAATACAGTATCGTCCAGGAAAACTTCACACCAATGCAGACGCCCTGTCACGTTTGCCAGTACCAAAAGACCCCCCCACCAACCTAGCCGCCTTACAAAACACGGAGCTTTTATCTACCCCCATCCCCCAACATAATTCCCCCTCAGCCCCCTCCCTAATTCAATCTTGGGAAACAAGAATCAGACCACCCTGGATACCGTTAAATGTCTTCAGGAAACTGACTCGCTGGGGAGATCAACTTGCCACAGACTCTGGTCACATAATCTTAGACCCCACCATTGCCCACGACTATATGATTGCCATCCACGAGGGAAACGTCATACACCTTGGACAAAAGAAGATGTTAAAAATCTTCACAGATCAATACTGGACCCCCAACCCCTCCAAAATTGCACAACAAGTGACAGAATCCTGCAAACCTTGTTTATTGGGGAAGGATAGATCACGCACCCCAGGCCCAGCTGGTACCATGTCTGCTAACAAACCGTTCCAAGTCCTATCCCTCGACATCATGGGCCCGTTTCCTTCTTACGCTGGCAACCGCTATATCGTCACATTTGTTGACGTATATTCAAATTTTTTAATAGCCTGCCCAGTTAAAGACCACACAGCCACCACAGTCGCCACACTGCTTGCCACAGAAGTGTTCCCTATATTCGGCCTTCCACTTGCTCTTCTATCCGACAATGCCCCCGAGTTTAGTGGACACGTTTGGCAACAATTCACCCAACAATGCGGTATTAAGATTAAACACTCATCCCCGTACTGGCCTCAAGGAAATGCTATATGCGAACGCAGCCATCGCACCATCAACAACCAGTTACGTACAAAAATGATTGCTCTTAACACCTCAGACTGGCCATCACAACTAAAGATGATACAATGGGGCATGAACACCTGTCCCCGAGAAGACGGTATTTCCCCTCATGAACGTGTTTAAGGCGTACCCCCCCTGTTACTGCCATTCCACCATCACGCTCACCTCCCCTCCACCACCTCCACAATTGACCCATTGCAACATCTGCAAAACACCCTCCATACCGCCCAAACCTGTCAAGACACCAAAACTGATAACCCCGATGACAAAAACCCTTTCGCCATCCATGACACCGTAATGGTAGCCAACCTCCCTGTCACCAACAAATTAGGCCCTCGCTATGTCGGGCCCTACACCATCATACAAGTCCCAAACGCCTATCCAGTCACCATCGATTATCACGGCGTGACTCGCACGTTCCGAACTAGATTCGTCCGAGCGTTTAAACCTCTAAAACCACAAGACAATACCCCACCCCACACGTCTGACCCGGAATTAAACACCCCTACTAACCCTTCCACTCAGGCTATGAATATTCCCATACAAACCCCTAAGGGCCTAAGCCCTCCGACACCGAACCGACAAATCATTCCTCAACATACCCCCCAAACTAACCTCCACACACCCCAAGCCCCCACTATCACACCCTCCTCCACCATGACACCTTCTTTCACTTCTGATAGTCAAGTACCTCCCCAACTTATCCAAGTACGAAAACCTCCACCCACAACCCCGACCACAACAGAAACCCTCCCGTCTAGCCCTGAGATACCTCCCCCAGGCACCACAGTAAGAAACCCCCCCCCCCACCCAAAACCAAGTACACACCCAAACGCACCACACAATCTACCTCAGTAACCTCACGCTACAACTTACGCCCACGACAAAAATCTTTTAAAACCTCCAGAAAACACACCCTGCTAACCAAGTTCCGTAGGGCTGCCAGACCACTACCCTCCTCCTCCTCTTCTTCTTCTTCGTCGAATTCTCCTCCACAAAGGGAAAGAAGACGAATAATCACCAGTAAACACCATAAACCCTGTAACTATATTCCAGAAGTAACAACCCCCACCCCCCACGAAAACACATACCTTCCTCTTCAACCTCATCCCCTCTCAACCCCCACCTCATTACCCCGAATGACCTGCTAGATCTACCCCCCTACCAAACTCCCATAAAACCGCCTACTTCCACCACCAGCAAATCACCGACCTCACCAAAGAACACACCCCACACACATCCCTACCCCTAACCCTCCAACTTAAATCTCCACTCCCTACCCACCCGTCTAGCCCCCCCCCGCATCCACCCCTTTCCCCTTTCCCCTCCACCCCACCCACACATCAACCAACCTCCTCATCTCATCGACACCCCAACCAACCACCCCCTAAAACAACCCCCCACAAAGTCGCCCCTGAGAGAACCCCCATACATACCCCCACCAAATCCTCTTCCATACATACCCCCACCAAATCCTCTTCCATTCCGCCTACCACCCTCACCCAACAAAAACCTCCACACGCATCTACCTCTCAAATAACCCCCGACCTCACCCCCAATAAATGCCCTCCACCTGTAAAACGTTCTTCTCCTCAATATAAAACATCGTCGAGCGACTCAAGTCCCACGACAAACATCTACCTTCCCACCAGGACCTCCAAAGGTAGAATAATCAACAGACCCATCAGATTTAAAGACAGTTATACAAAAACAACACCCCGTTCTGACACTAAAGACCCAAGCCACACAACACACACACCCCCTCCTTCTCACACACCTCCTTCACACACCTTACCTAAACCGATATTGTGCATTGCCTCACTATATTTCCCCAGCCTACAACACCACCCAAGAAAACCCCAAAACCCCAGACTCATATCCCCCCTTCATCCCCAGCTCCGTTTTCAAGCGTTAATCCCTCCCCTTCAGTTAGTAACCCATTCACCACACTGAAGAGGCCTCCTGTCAGTCCCACACACCTCACTCGATACATGACCTCCACCATGAACAAATCCACACCCTTCGTCGCCCCCGTCCCTACCCCCACGGGGGAAAACTACAAACCATTCATACGAAGGGTTAAAGTAAAAACGTCCACAGGACGCTTAGCCCGTCTACAACGCCCACATCAAGCCCGGGCAACCGCCCTCCACAACACTGAGGACACATTCCTACAGGTCTACATAGACCTGCAAAAGAAATCTGACCCTCGCTCTCTTGCTTGGTGGGACCTTCTCAATACCCTCAAAATTACCCACCATGACTATGCTTCTTTTTACTTCACCCTTGAGGCTCGGGGACGAGCCTACAATGAAGGAGAGGGAAGTAAAATGACCCAGAACGAGAGGCCCACCACAGAAGCCACGAGCGAACACCACACAGAAACACCCGAAAGAAAGGCCCACAGAACGAAAGGACCAGGTGACCGGGCCAACCAGTTCAGACAGGCCCAAGCCCGCAGGGCTAAGCAGCTCCAAACCACACCTGCCTACCCCTTCTAAAATACTGACCTTTCCCACACCTCACGTATACACTACCCTCGTGTCCTACACATCTACCTACATGAGAATGAACATAAATACACCTTAAGTTAATACACCCATGCTCTGTCCCTAAGTTAGGATATTAATATCAACATACCCTAAAATACCTTGTCTTGCCAGACTAAGTTTCTGAAGACCAATCGCCCCCATAAATCTAAGTATGTTCTTCCATCCGAGAAGTAATATGTTCACCCCTTAAAATACCTTGTCTTGCCAGACTAAGTTTCTGAAGACCAATCGCCCCCATAAATCTATGTATGTTCTTCCATCCGAGAAGTAATATGTTCACCCCTTAACATACCTTGTCTTGCCAGACTAAGTTTCTGAAGACCAACCGCCCCCATAAATCTATGTATGTTCTCCCATCCGAGAAATAATATGTTCACCCCTTAAAATACCTTGTCTTGCCAGACTAAGTTTCTGAAGACCAACCGCCCCCATAAATCTACGTATGTTCTTCCATCCGAGAAGTAGTATGTTAACAACCCCATGTCCTAATTGATAAGAAACTAAGATACCCACGGGTACACCAGTGTATATAGAACCATTACTCCCGTAAGACCTAGACAGCCATGACTGAAGATGTTAGCCACCATGCTATAACTTAATGCTTACCCCAACCAGGGATTGTATATACAACCCTCCGTTACCATTGTATCGACCACTTTCACCACGAAACCATACCGAAGTTAACCCTACGAACTGTCGTTTTCTTTGGTGTATATACTATAGAAAACGCAGCTCCCAGGAACAACTGGACCAGCAAGAAATAGTGTCAGAGTAACAGTATCCATAACCATCGTATTGACGAGTAATAATACACCATGTTTTTCCTTACTTTATCCACAGTCAAGCACACACCTATAGTTAACCTCCTTTTCCCCCACAGTCCACATGATTCTATCTTTTCCAGACTCATATACCACCCCGTATTTGCTCATCCCCCGGTAGCATTTGGCTAACGTACTTTCACTGTCATTTCCCCCCAAACTCCAATATCAACTGTTGCCTAATGCCACCCCCACGCCCGGAGACCTTAGGGTCAAACTTCCACGTAGCCCCCTGAACTCTCTCCCTCTCATTAACACCCCGCGCTCCTCGACTCTTTTCCGACCTAGCCTCTCCCTCATACCTCTTGAAGATCCTTGAGTTTTCCGTTGCTAACGCTCTCCAACCTTTTATATATATACTCCTATCCAGCCTACCTTCCCTTAGTAGGCCGCAACAACATTAGAACTTTACTAACCCTTTGCATGCCATCTATTCCCTCACATCCCATTCACAACCCTGCACCCAATGATCGGCAGTGCGAGGCTAGCCGCCTCGCCAGTGACTAACTTCTATTGCCATACTTCCAGATAAATGTGGCAGAGTTAGCAACCCAGTCTCCACCACATCCAGCAAGCCATACAATTAACAACCAACCGATTAAACCAGCTAGTCAAGGCACCTTCGGTTTTGGTATTAAGAACACCCACATCTGTCTCATAAACAGAGGGTTATTACAAACACTTGTGATATGGCAAGCCCCTAGCCACAGCCGCCGGACGACCATCCCAGAGAGAGGGCGCACAGCTACCCCTTTTTACCCACCCGAGGAGGGAGACCCCCACCCCTGCGGAGGTATACCTGACCCCTGTTTTGACTTCCGGGTCATTGCCAGGTAGCACAGGAATTATTCCTATCAATGAACTAACCATGCATGACTAACCCCTTTACTAACCTCTAGTAACCCATTCACCTTTTTTGCATACTCGGATAATCAAATTAGCACCTCAGCTATACCATAGAATGAAGACTGAGTAATATAAGAGAGACGCTCCTATCACAGCTGGCCCAGTCCTCCTCGCAAAGTAGATCCAGTCTCCCTCCCCTAAATACTTCCAATATAGCCAAAATAGCACCTCTTACTAAGGCTCCGTTATATCACATTATGAAGGCTCCCTATAGCCATGTGCCACAACAGTACTCACCACCTTACCGAGTCCCCGTATCTATTGAGAGCTCAAATAATTCCATAAGACTCGAGATCCCTATGGCCTACAGGGTCCAAAACCGAGCCTATAAACCCAGCCCCCGCCCCCAGTAAAATCAGTTGAAAGATAGACACCAACCAGTGGCTGGCCCCCTTAAGTTGACCTCTAGCTCTGCCCTTGTGTTGTTCCTGAGATTTGAGATTCCAGAGCCGGCAGACTCCGTGGCAGATTCGAGATAGAAGCATCTGTCCACGTACAAGAAATCTACGTGCACCTTATAACCTTCACACACACCAGTGGGTATATAAGCGTGTAGCCAGCAACGATCGCCAAGAGATCCGTCTTGAGAACTTCCTACATATGGACCACCTGGACGGCCGCGCGGAACCAGTCGTTAGCCCCCAACATCACGGACGCAAGATAACCAGGACCAGACCAACCAAATACTACCCAAGATTCACTTTATTAGTACTAACGTGTTACAGTACTAATTAGAAATTCACTTATTAATCTTTCTATGAATTGGCTATATCTTTGCCCAGTGTAATTCATATATAACCATTCCATTTGGGAAGTGCTAAGCGTATCAGTGTTTATTAATTAACAGGCGACATTAACTCTCGTAATTACCTTTATCCAGATATTATTACATAGAAGTAAAACCCTAGTGATATCTAACGTCGCCCACTGATTTGTGTTCTACGTATTTCTGCCATAAGAATATAAAACTTAGATCAGTACCCCCCTGAGGTTACTAGAATTCCCGTGCTCTAAAACATACGCGTGTCTAATTCTAGTCTGTGAACTACTACTTGTGCACCAGACCTGCCAGTAATAAATCTAATTAGTGAAATTGAATCTATAAGTAACATTGAGGTCTTCCAGTATATAAACTTGCGAACCAAACCAGTGATCAGAAGAGTATACCTGAACGTTGGAAGTGGGAGACTAGGCTCCATCCAGATCCACTAATGCTAGTGGTTCATTTCTATCATTTGTCTTGTACGAGTATTCATACTTTCTTATGCTCCCCATTAACCTTCTTAAATAAACGTGATCGTGTGTCTTGTTACCGTGTGTTTATTTTGTGTTCTCTATTCCTCATACCTTGTATTGTGCATGCAGCCTTATATACCCAGTCAGTTAGAACTCACATTACCCAAGTTAATCCTGTAGAAAAACAGGGCATAACATTGGCGGCAGCGGTGGTTCTTGATTCGGATAAAAGGTTGCATTACATTGCAAGTTTGGAACTGCCAGAACACGATAATATCATGGCGCACCGTTCTCACATTCCCATCCCACATTATGATGGAGAAACTTACGAGATCGAAACGTTCATGAACATAGTGAAACCCGTACTTGACCTAGTTTATACCACGGATGCAGAAAAAATAGCCGTGACATTAACGCACCTGGGAAAAGCCGTTTCCCTGGTTGCCTACCAAGTGCACCCTGCTCTCACATGGGACGAATTTCGCCCAATAGTGATAGAAGCCATTAAGCCTTCGTTGGGCGTTTTCGTGGCCCACACCCGTATCCTAGACACTAAATTCGAAGGCGATCTAGATGCCACAGTGAATAAGATCGCCCAACACATAAAAGTTTCTTTCCCCACATTGACCAGAATCCAACAAGAGCAGCAGATTCTGGTCAACCTTGTATCAATATTGCCCTCAACAGTAAAAGACCATTTCCGTGTGCACGATTTCGTCAGATACCAAAAAGATCTCATCACGATCCGACGTATTTTGGCCGTGCGCACAGAAGCACCCACCCAAATCGCTGTAATCAAGAGGTTTCCCATGCACCCGCAGCACCCCAACCACCAAAACTCCAAGAATGCCTACCCATCCTCATCCTTCCACAACAGACCCACCTACCCTTCCGGCAAGCCCCAACCCAGTAGACCCCGGTTCCAACCTACCCAGCCACGCAGAATCTTCAACCGGAACAAAACCTACAACACCTACCAAAGTAAAAACCCTACCTTAGTAATTATCAACCCCTATGATTTCCCTGCCTGTAATGCTCAGTGTGCCCTCCATCAAATTCGTGACTCTGCCAAACCTCGCCCCTGTACTCCTCGCATTTCTGTAAATGCGGTGGCACATATCCAGGGTACGAGGAAGCTCTCACCACCCTTAGCATACCTGCACTTTCAACCCACCACTACAACACACTCAAACAGTTTGCATCTAAGCTGCTTGTTCACCCACGACACAGAAACTTACTTCCACCAGACGCCCCTAGACCTACACGTGCAGCTCGTCATTTCAACACACTCCAACCAATAAGAGCAAGAACTGACAGATATAAAAATAGTCCTATCCCAACCATTGTTAATATTATTAATAATGTGTAATAACGGTCTGTCACACCATATATACGCGCCCACCTTTAATAATATATGCATAAGTGTGTGTGCGTGTATTAGAATATAATTATGTATGTATTTGCTTGAGTTTGTTTATGTATATGTATATATGTATCTATGTATGTGCAGTATATATGTATGTATGTGTGCGTATATGTGTATGTATATATATGTGTATAGTGTATACTGTTTGTGGTTCGAGCCCGGCTGAGAGTATCAGGTAGGATAAGAGAAGAGCATATATGCATGTAATGTGCATATATTTATGTATATGTATGTCTGTGTGTACGTGCTGTCAATGGTTCGAGCCCGGTTGAGAATATAAGGTATATATATATATATGTACTGTACGTGTATTTATATTTATATGGTCATATGCACATATGTATGTAAATATACGTACATATGAGCGAGAACATATTGCTCACTAGCTCAACTTCTGATTATAAATCTATGCATAAGCATTATCTATTATTAAGTGTTCGCGTATCTTCATCCATGTATTTCCACCCTTAACAATAGAACGCCCAGCTCTTCCATATTTCGCCTTGTGTCTCACACACACACACACACACACACACACACACACACACACACACACACACACACACACACACACACCTACACTACCGAGGATTAACCTCCCATTGTAGTACCCGCACCCTCTTTACCTGACTTACCAAAACAGTTTCTGTATGTATGTATGTTTGTGTGCATACATGAGCGTTTGTGTATACGGACATGTGCACACTTACTGCATGTTCTTATGTTCCTATATATGTATGTATATGTATGTGCGCACGTACGTGTATATACGTATGTTCTGTATATGAGTAAGTAAATAAATGTGTATATGTACTGTATATCACTTACTCTCATGGTTATTTTATGATAATTTGTATTCTGCACATGCATCATTATTGTATTTATTTATTTTGTTTGTAAACTAAGCTTACCATCCTCATATCTGTACATCTCATGTTCATCCACTAAATTGTAAAATGTGTATTTTCAGCTCATGAGGCTGCCATTCTTTAATAAACCGTTTATTATTATTATTATTATTAAATGAAGAGGAGTTGGGACAAGAGGAAGAAATGGAGGAAAGGCACACTGGAGAAATAGCCCCTATCATGACCTCAGAGGATACCGAGGAAACCCTGGAGGAGGTAGATACCGACCCCCAGGATTTTTAAAGTACCCCCCGCCCAAGATGGCCTCGGCGGGGGATGCCATAACTGACCGCACTGCCCCCATTTATTACATGGCCAAAATCAAGGACATTCCTGTCCGCTTGTTAATCGACACGGGAGCTGCCAAGTCATGTTTGTTCAAGTCTTATTATGATCAACACCACCGACTATTTGGCCCCTTGTTAACCACCAAAGCAGAACTAGTCTCAGCTGCTGATACTTACTTAAATCTCCTAGGAGACATTTTGCCCCTGTCAGTAACTACTCCTGCCCCCCATGCTCGTTGTTATCACACGTTCACAGTATTTTCCTCCCACTGTAAACATTACGATGGTTTCCTTGGACTTGACCTCCTTCAAAAACTCCAGGCCCAGGTTGACTGCGGCCAAAGGCTGATCTCATTCAAAAAAAAAATCCAACCCAAAGCCTCTGACAAACCAATCACGCAGAAACCCATTCACAAAAAGAAAAAACACCTTCCCCCTCAACAAAGCCTGAGTCAGGGTTACCAAGTACCCTCCCCTTGCCCCGAGTTCTCTCAAAATATCACTCAATTCAGTAAAAAAATGCCTCAACAAACGAATGAAGACAAGTCCAAGCAACTCCCTCTCGGTAATCCCCTCAATTCTCGTAACTCTGTCCAGGATAAATCCTCCCATGTTTTCAGGACAGACTCTGATATATGTAACCATAATTCTATCAAATGTTTATGTACACGTTTCCAGGGAAAATGCCGACCTATGTACCCAACAATGTTTCCCCCATGCCCCCAGAAATGTTCAGCTATCCCACAACCAACACAATTTCCCTTGTGACAGTTTTCCGTCAGTAGCTCCCTTTCCCCCCCACACAATTCACACCCCTAGAAAACTTCACAACCCCACACTTGACTCGCCCTCTCATGACAAACAAACTCACCAGTCCCAGATAACCTCTAACCAGACCGTTACTGCCACCAAGAAAATTCCCCACATTCGTCCTGTTAACAACCCCAAATCAATACACCAGTCCTCCACCAATAACCCATGTTCTACACCTAACTCTTCCCCCACCAACCCTCCTCAGTCCCACCAACAAATCCCGTTTTCTAACTCGCTCACCTCTCACCACCCTGACCCGCCCGCACGCGCCGTTAATCCTCCCCTCACGCGTGCCGACCGAGGGACACAACTATGTTCCCACCATGCCCCCGGAAATGTCCAGCTATTCCACACCCACCCCAATCCCCCTTGTGACAGTTTTCCGTCAGTAGCTCCCTTCCACCCCCACACAATTCACACCCCTAGAAAACTTCAAAATCCCACACTTAACTCGCCCTCTCATGACAAACAAAACCACCAAATCCATATAAACTCCAAACAAACCGTCACTGCCACCGACAAAACTCCCCAAATTCGTCCTTCTAAAAACCACCATTCCTTACATCAGTCCTCCACCAATAACCCATCTTCTATACCTCACTCTTCCCCCACCAACCCTCCACAGTCCCTCCAACAAATTCCGTTTTCTAACTCCCTCACACCGCGCCCCACTGATCCTCCCACACGCGCCGTTAATCCCCCCCTCACGTGTGACCCCCACCAAAGTGACCTTTCCCCCCTTATGCGTACCAAGCACCTGCTCGCCAGTCGATCCCCCACCATCATTAGCCCAGCTGTAGTTCAAGATAAATGCCAAATTCCCCCCCGCCATCAAAAATGGGTGAACCTTCGACCCATACCCCAAACTCACATGATATTTTCCCCCATTACCACGTCCACCAACCCCAATCGTTGCCTCTTACAACCCGCCATCATTTCCGCTCGCATCAACCACATTCTCGTGGCAAATATCTCTGAGGAATCCCTGACATTATCAAAAGGTCTCATTATAGGAGACCTCAAAACTTTTGATGACCTCCCCATAGATTTTAATGACACCCCTACCAGCCTCCAATTGCCCCCTCTCCCGGACACATTATCCGACCACCAAAAACACGGCATGTACGAACTATTGCTAGAGTTCAGTGACGTGTTTGCCCAACAACCCACCGAAATCGGACAGACCGATGTAGAACAACACATCATTAACACCACAGGCCCCCCCATACGACAACCATCCCGTAGAAAAAATCCCATACAACGTCAGGAAGAGGAACGCCAAGTCCAAGAGATGTTAGAGGCCGGTATTGCCACCCCGTCCATTAGACCCTGGTCTTCCCCTGTTGTCATAGTAAAAAAGAAAGATGGGTCAACCCGTTTTTGCGTCGATTACAGGAGGTTGAATGACATAACCATTAAAGACGCTACGCCATTACCCCGGATAGACGATTCCCTTGACTCCCTATACGGATCCAGATGGTTCACTACCCTCGACTTGCAAGCAGGGTATTGGCAAGTGCCTATCAAGGCCAAGGACCAAGAGAAAACAGCATTTTCCACTAGTGGTGGCCACCACTACGAATTTAACGTCCTACCTTTTGGCCTCTGTAACGGACCCGCCACTTTCTCCCGTTTGATGGAAGCGGTATTACATGGCCTAACCTGGGAAACCTGCCTAGCCTATCTAGACGATATTATTGTGTACTCACCAACCTGGAAAGAACACCTCCTCAGGTTGAGACAAGTCCTTCAAAGAATCCGAGCCGCCGGGTTGAAATTAAAACCCTCAAAGTGCGAGATTGCCCGAAATAAGGTAGATTTCCTCGGTCACGTAATATCTGAACATGGTATTGCACCAGACCCAAAGAAACTTCAAGCCATACAAAACAACCCCCCACCCACCACCATTAAAGGAGTACGTTCGTTTCTAGGTTTAGCCACATACTACAGACGTTTCGTCCCCCACTTTGCCACCATAGCCAGACCCCTCCACCAACTCACCCACAAAGACACCCCGTTCACCTGGACACCTGAAAGAGACCTCGCGTTTAACACTTTGAAACAAAAGCTAATCCAAGCCCCTATTGTCGCTTTCCCTGATTACCATAAACCTTTCCGTCTTTATACCGACGTATCACTGTACGCCATTGGTGCAGTTTTAGCTCAAGTCAGAGACGGAGAGGAACATGTGATAGCGTATGCCAGCTCCACCCTCAACCAAGCACAACAGAATTATGCAGCCACCAAGAGAGAGTGCTTAGGGATAATTTGGGCACTCAGCCACTTCCGGTCATTTGTGTTGGGCGCAAAACTCGATATAATCACCGACCATCAATCTTTGCAATGGTTGCGTAAATGCGAAACCAACTCAGCCATTTTGGTACGTTGGAGGGAGACACTAGAGGACTACGATTTTACAATACAGTATCGTCCAGGAAAACCTCACACCAATGCAGACGCCCTGTCACGTTTGCCAGTACCAAAAGACCCCCCCACCAACCTAGCCGCCTTACAAAACACGGAGCTTTTATCTACCCCCATCCCCCAACATAATTCCCCCTCAGCCCCCTCCCTAATTCAATCTTGGGAAACAAGAATCAGACCACCCTGGATACCGTTAAATGTCTTCAGGAAACTGACTCGCTGGGGAGATCAACTTGCCACAGACTCTGGTCACATAATCTTAGACCCCACCATTGCCCACGACTATATGATTGCCATCCACGAGGGAAACGGCATACACCTTGGACAAAAGAAGATGTTAAAAATCTTCACAGATCAATACTGGACCCCCAACCCCTCCAAAATTGCACAACAAGTGACAGAATCCTGCAAACCTTGTTTATTAGGGAAGGATAGATCACGCACCCCAGGCCCAGCTGGTACCATGTCTGCTAACAAACCGTTCCAAGTCCTATCCCTCGACATCATGGGCCCGTTTCCTTCTTACGCTGGCAACCGCTATATCGTCACATTTGTTGACGTATATTCAAATTTTTTAATAGCCTGCCCAGTTAAAGACCACACAGCCACCACAGTCGCCACACTGCTTGCCACAGAAGTGTTCCCTATATTCGGCCTTCCACTTGCTCTTCTATCCGACAATGCCCCCGAGTTTAGTGGACACGTTTGGCAACAATTCACCCAACAATGCGGTATTAAGATTAAACACTCATCCCCGTACTGGCCTCAAGGAAATGCTATATGCGAACGCAGCCATCGCACCATCAACAACCAGTTACGTACAAAAATGATTGTTCTTAACACCTCAGCCTGGCCATCACAACTAAAGATGGTACAATGGGGCATGAACACCTGTCCCCGAGAAGACGGTATTTCCCCTCATGAACGTGTTTAAGGCGTACCCCCCCTGTTACTGCCATTCCACCATCACGCTCACCTCCCCTCCACCACCTCCACAATTGACCCATTGCAACATCTGCAAAACACCCTCCATACCGCCCAAACCTGTCAAGACACCAAAACTGATAACCCCGATGACAAAAACCCTTTCGCCATCCATGACACCGTAATGGTAGCCAACCTCCCTGTCACCAACAAATTAGGCCCTCGCTATGTCGGGCCCTACACCATCATACAAGTCCCAAACGCCTATCAAGTCACCATCGATTATCACGGCGTGACTCGCACGTTCCGAACTAGATTCTTCCGAGCGTTTAAACCTCTAAAACCACAAGACAATACCCCACCCCACACGTCTGACCCGGAATTAAACACCCCTACTAACCCTTCCACTCAGGCTATGAATATTCCCATACAAACCCCTAAGGGCCTAAGCCCTCCGACACCGAACCGACAAATCATTCCTCAACATACCCCCCAAACTAACCTCCACACACCCCAAGCCCCCACTATCACACCCTCCTCCACCATGACACCTTCTTTCACTTCTGATAGTCAAGTACCTCCCCAACTTATCCAAGTACGAAAACCTCCACCCACAACCACGACCACAACAGAAACCCTCCCGTCTAGCCCTGAGATACCTCGCCCAGGCACCACAGTAAGAAACCCCCCCACCCCCCCCACCCAAAACCAAGTACACACCCAAACGCACCACACAATCTACCTCAGTAACCTCACGCTACAACTTACGCCCACGACAAAAATCTTTTAAAACCTCCAGAAAACACACCCTGCTAACCAAGTTCCGTAGGGCTGCCAGACCACTACCCTCCTCCTCCTCTTCTTCTTCTTCGTCGAATTCTCCTCCACAAAGGGAAAGAAGACGAATAATCACCAGTAAACACCATAAACCCTGTAACTATATTCCAGAAGTAACAACCCCCACCCCCCCACGAAAACACATACCTTCCTCTTCAACCTCATCCCCTCTCAACCCCCACCTCATTACCCTGAATGACCTGCTAGATCTACCCCCCTACCAAACTCCCATAAAACCGCCTACTTCCACCACCAGCAAATCACCGACCTCACCAAAGAACACACCCCACACACATCCCTACCCCTAACCCTCCAACTTAAATCTCCACTCCCTACCCACCCGTCTAGCCCCCCCTCGCATCCACCCCTTTCCCCTCCACCCCACCCACACATCAACCAACCTCCTCATCTCATCGAACCCCCAACCAACCAAGCCCTAAAACATCCCCCCACAAAGTCGCCCCTGAGAGAACCCCCATACATACCCCCACCAAATCCTCTTCCATACATACCCCCACCAAATCCTCTTCCATTCCGCCTACCACCCTCACCCAACAAAAACCTCCACACGCATCTACCTCTCAAATAACCCCCGACCTCGCCCCCAATAAATGCCCTCCACCTGTAAAACGTTCTTCTCCTCAATATAAAACATCGTCGAGCGACTCAAGTCCCACGACAAACATCTACCTTCCCACCAGGACCTCCAAAGGTAGAATAATCAACAGACCCATCAGATTTAAAGACAGTTATACAAAAACAACACCCCGTTCTGACACTAAAGACCCAAGCCACGCAACACACACACCCCCCTCTTTCTCACACACCTCCTTCACGCACCTTACCTAAACCGATATTGTGCATTGCCTCACTATATTTACCCAGCCTACAACACCACCCAAGAAAACCCCCAAAACCCCAGACTCATATCCCCCCTTCATCCCCAGCTCCGTTTTCAAGCGTTAATCCCTCCCCTTCAGTTAGTAACCCATTCACCACACTGAAGAGGCCTCCTGTCAGTCCCCCACACCTCACTCGATACATGACCTCCACCATGAACAAATCCACACCCTTCGTCGCCCCCGTCCCTACCCCCACGGGGGAAAACTACAAACCATTCATACGAAAGGTTAAAGTAAAAACGTCCACAGGACGCTTAGCCCGTCTACAACGCCCACATCAAGCCCGGGCAACCGCCCTCCACAACACTGAGGACACATTCCTACAGGTCTACATAGACCTGCAAAAGAAACCTGACCCTCGCTCTCTTGCTTGGTGGAACCTTCTCAATACCCTCAAAATTACCCACCATGACTATGCTTCTTTTTACTTCACCCTTGAGGCTCGGGGACGAGCCTACAATGAAGGAGAGGGAAGTAAAATGACCTAGAACGAGAGGCCCACCACAGAAGCCACGAGCGAACACCACACAGAAACACCCGAAAGAAAGGCCCACAGAACGAAAGGACCAGGTGACCGGGCCAACCAGTTCAGACAGGCCCAAGCCCGCAGGGCTAAGCAGCTCCAAACCACACCTGCCTACCCCTTCTAAAATACTGACCTTTCCCACACCTCACGTATACACTACCCTCGTGTCCTACACATCTACCTACATGAGAATGAACATAAATACACCTTAAGTTAATACACCCATGCTCTGTCCCTAAGTTAGGATATTAATATCAACATACCCTAAAATACCTTGTCTTGCCAGACTAAGTTTCTGAAGACCAATCGCCCCCATAAATCTATGTATGTTCTTCCATCCGAGAAGTAATATGTTCACCCCTTAAAATACCTTGTCTTGCCAGACTAAGTTTCTGAAGACCAATCGCCCCCATAAATCTATGTATGTTCTTCCATCCGAGAAGTAATATGTTCACCCCTTAACATACCTTGTCTTGCCAGACTAAGTTTCTGAAGACCAACCGCCCCCATAAATCTATGTATGTTCTCCCATCCGAGAAATAATATGTTCACCCCTTAAAATACCTTGTCTTGCCAGACTAAGTTTCTGAAGACCAACCGCCCCCATAAATCTACGTATGTTCTTCCATCCGAGAAGTAGTATGTTAACAACCCCATGTCCTAATTGATAAGAAACTAAGATACCCACGGGTACACCAGTGTATATAGAACCATTGCTCCCGTAAGACCTAGACAGCCATGACTGAAGATGTTAGCCACCATGCTATAACTTAATGCTTACCCCAACCAGGGATTGTATATACAACCCTCCGTTACCATTGTATCGACCACTTTCACCACGAAACCATACCGAAGTTAACCCTACGAACTGTCGTTTTCTTTGGTGTATATATCATAGAAAACGCAGCTCCCAGGAACAACTGGACCAGCAAGAAATAGTGTCAGAGTAACAGTATCCATAACCATCGTATTGACGAGTAATAATACACCATGTTTTTCCTTACTTTATCCACAGTCAAGCACACACCTATAGTTAACCTCCTTTTCCCCCACAGTCCACATGATTCTATCTTTTCCAGACTCATATACCACCCCGTATTTGCTCATCCCCCGGTAGCATTTGGCTAACGTACTTTCACTGTCATTTCCCCCCAAACTCCAATATCAACTGTAGCCTAATGCCACCCCCACGCCCGGAGACCTTAGGGTCAAACTTCCACGTAGCCCCCTGAACTCTCTCCCTCTCATTAACACCCCGCGCTCCTCGACTTTTTTCCGACCTAGCCTCTCCCTCATACCTCTTGAAGATCCTTGATTTTTCCGTTGCTAACGCTCTCCAACCTTTTATATATATACTCCTATCCAGCCTACCTTCCCTTAGTAGGCCGGAACAACATTAGAATTTTACTAACCCTTTGCATGCCATCTATTCCCTCACATCCCATTCACAACCCTGCACCCAATGATCGGCAGTGCGAGGCTAGCCGCCTCGCCAGTGACTAACTTCTATTGCCATACTTCCAGATAAATGTGGCAGAGTTAGCAACCCAGTCTCCACCACATCCAGCAAGCCATACAATTAACAACCAACCGATTAAACCAGCTAGTCAAGGCACCTTCGGTTTTGGTATTAAGAACACCCACATCTGTCTCATAAACAGAGGGTTATTACAAACACTTGTGATATGGCAAGCCCCTAGCCACAGCCGCCGGACGACCATCCCACCATCCCAGAGAGAGGGCGCACAGCTACCCCTTTTTACCCACCCGAGGAGGGAGACCCCCACCCCTGCGGAGGTATACCTGACCCCTGTTTTGACTTCCGGGTCATTGCCAGGTAGCACAGGAATTATTCCTATCAATGAACTAACCATGCATGACTAACCCCTTTACTAACCTCTATTAACCCATTCACCTTTTTTGCATACTCGGATAATCAAATTAGCACCTCAGCTATACCATAGAATGAAGACTGAGTAATATAAGAGAGACGCTCCTATCACAGCTGGCCCAGTCCTCCTCGCAAAGTAGATCCAGTCTCCCTCCCCTAAATACTTCCAATATAGCCAAAATAGCACCTCTTACTAAGGCTCCGTTATATCACATTATGAAGGCTCCCTATAGCCATGTGCCACAACAGTACTCACCACCTTACCGAGTCCCCGTATCTATTGAGAGCTCAAATAATTCCATAAGACTCGAGATCCCTATGGCCTACAGGGTCCAAAACCGAGCCTATAAACCCAGCCCCCGCCCCCAGTAAAATCAGTTGAAAGATAGACACCAACCAGTGGCTGGCCCCCTTAAGTTGACCTCTAGCTCTGCCCTTGTGTTGTTCCTGAGATTTGAAATTCCAGAGCCGGCAGACTCCGTGGCAGATTCGAGATAGAAGCATCTGTCCACGTACAAGAAATCTACATGCACCTTATAACCTTCACACACACCAGTGGGTATATAAGCGTGTAGCCAGCAACGATCGCCAAGAGATCCGTCTTGAGAACTTCCTACATATGGACCACCTGGACGGCCGCGGAACCAGTCGTTAGCCCCCAACATCACGGACGCAAGATAACCAGGACCAGACCAACCAAATACTACCCAAGATTCACTTTATTAGTACTAACGTGTTACAGTACTAATTAGAAATTCACTTATTAATCTTTCTATGAATTGGCTATATCTTTGCCCAGTGTAATTCATATATAACCATTCCATTTGGGAAGTGCTAAGCGTATCAGTGTTTATTAATTAACAGGCGACATTAACTCTCGTAATTACCGTTATCCAGATATTATTACATAGAAGTAAAACCCTAGTGATATCTAACGTCGCCCACTGATTTGTGTTCTACGTATTTCTGCCATAAGAATATAAAACTTAGATCAGTACCCCCCTGAGGTTACTAGAATTCCCGTGCTCTAAAACATACGCGTGTCTAATTCTAGTCTGTGAACTACTACTTGTGCACCAGACCTGCCAGTAATAAATCTAATTAGTGAAATTGAATCTATAAGTAACATTGAGGTCTTCCAGTATATAAACTTGCGAACCAAACCAGTGATCAGAAGAGTATACCTGAACGTTGGAAGTGGGAGACTAGGCTCCATCCAGATCCACTAATGCTAGCGGTTCATTTCTATCATTTGTCTTGTACGAGTATTCATAATTTCTTATGCTCCCCATTAACCTTCTTAAATAAACGTGATCGTGTGTCTTGTTACCGTGTGTTTATTTTGTGTTCTCTATTCCTCATACCTTGTATTGTGCATGCAGCCTTATATACCCAGTCAGTTAAAACTCACATTACCCAAGTTAAATCCTGTAGAAAAACAGGGCATAACAATAAGCACCTAAACCATTACACCACCAACACAGTTAAAGGTTGAGTATACGATCATGATTAATATCCATTTTCGAATTTTAGATATCTATCTAATCATGTACTCAGACCCAACTGCATTATGGGAAGCGTAATGTTTTAGTGTGAGGAAAGAACATTGAATGGGGCCAAGATCACTAAGGACCGGCCTCGCTATACAAGTTCCTGAACCTATAGAAATAAGTAACACCCCATTCTTAACATTAATCATCACTTATAAACCCCAATGTACTTGAATAAACTAAAGCAAGCATATTGTCCTCCCGGGATTCGAACTCGGGACACCACACGCAGAACATAAGCACCTAAACCATTACACCACCAACACAGTTAACGGTGATTACACGATCATGATTAATATCCATTTTCGAATTTTGGATATCAATCTAATCATGTACTCGGACCTAACTGCATTATGGAAAGCGTAATATTTTAGTGAGAGGAAAGAACATTGAATGGGGCCAAGATCGCTAAGGACTGGCCTCGCTATGCAAGTTCCCGAACCTATAGAAATAAGTAACACCCTGTTCTTAACATTAATCATCAATTACAAACCCCAATGTACTTGAATGAACTAATGAAAGCATAATTATGGTCCTCCTGGGATTTGAACTCAGGACACCACACCTTGAACGTAAGCACCTAAACCATTACACCACCAACTCAGTTAAAGATTGAGTACACGATCACGATTAATATCGATTTTCGAATTTTGGATATCAATCTAATCATGTACTCAGACCCAACTAGCGTAATGTTTTATATGAACCTTGAAGAGCGATAAAATAAATAGGGAAAGCATTTGTATGGGAAAAATCGTAAATATTCGCCACCCTCGTTTCCTCAGGCGGGAGACGGGGAGACATACATCTTTCCCCTCCACGGTCTCTCTCTCTACTGAGCCAAGCGGGCGATGTGTTAGTGTTATATAACGACCCTTATGCAACCCACTTGTGCTCCGAAACCACAGGAGAGAAATTCACGCGAAAAATAACCAATAAATGATGAAAATAAGAGGAAAAATAGGTATTTATTAAAGAGGGGGGGGGAGAAACATATGGATGAGTGGTAGGAAGTACTAGAGCGGAATTATCTCGCCTAATGGCATATTCCTTTGTTTTGAGAGCCCTTGGGGTGTTTTGGAAGGGATTTTTATGGTCTTGCTTCCGTGAGGCCTATCGCGTTCGCTATGGTGATCCTTCCGTGAGGCCTATCGTGGTTCTTGGGTTAATTACTAGAGAGCCTTCCTAAGTTGAGGAAAGTCGTTTAATGTAGGGGAGAGCGGTGATGGTTCGGACGGAAGGATGGTTCGGACAGTGCATTTCCTGAGAAACGTATGGGACCAAATTGGCCCTGAGATTTTGCGTGAATCTGCGAGAGTTTGTCTACTTTCATCACGCGTGATTTGGTTCCTACATCAGCTACACTTTTTAATGCAGGTCCGATTTTATGTTTTTTTGCACTTTCTATGTAATATTTTCACTTTATATCGTAAGCTCTACCTCCATGAATATGTCAACCAGCGAAATATGCATTATTATGGTGAAACTATGTTGTATGCCGAAGATATTGCCGTAAATAACAAATGCTGAAGTCGCTTGTGTGAACGTTGAGTGTACCCATCAATTAACTATATAGATTCGGGATCATTCGGACAGTTGAGGGTGGTGATGGTTCGGACCAGTCCGAACCATCCTTCCCACTAATTTCCAAAAAATTACCTTATCAATTGATACACTATTTCTTGTAAACATCTATATTATGAACACATAGTGAAACACAACTGTTAACCCTTCTTTAGCGGGGCCCGACTTAAGTCCGTATCTAAAAATCTGGACTATGTGGCGGGGCCCGTCTTAAGTCTGTGGTGCAATTTTGGCGCAATATTGGCTCTGAGAGAGAGACGAGCGACGGGAGGAGCGTAGGTTACCTCATGACCTCTCACCACGGCGGCCGTGGACCTACTGAGATGTTTCCACATACATCCACCCTCCCTCCCTCGCTACACACGTAATTATGCAACGAAATGACCGTATTTTAGCGTTTTTGCCCTTCGGTTGCACGATCGTTGCAAGACAACCAGTGATCGTAGAAGGATACCTTACCTTACCTTTGGATACCTTTGGATGTGTTCGCCGCTCCTCTAGCGGCACCAAGGAGCGCGACGCCCCTCGTTATGGGTGGTGATTTGGTGCAGTAGACTGTTTGAAGCGACAGCTCGCTCCCTTGCGAGGATGGGCTCGTCTGGCACTTTTTGCAGTTCGACATCTAGCGCTCTCTTGAAGTTGTCTAACGAGATGTCCCTCATGTCTCTTACTCGCCGTGGGAGTTTGTTGAAGAGACGTGGGCCTCTGTGTGATAACCAGCCCTCTCGCAGAGAGCCCATAGCACCCCTGTTATTCATCCGGGGGATTTTGCATTCCCAGCATCTCCTATCACTTGGTTCAGGTGTCATTGGAAAGCTCAATTAACGCCCTTTCAGGGATACATAATTGTATTACGCTCTGGATCTTTTTTATGCATGAAAAAGAGCACGGAAACAAGGCCATTTGTGGTAAAAAAAAACCCCGCTGGGCGCATAGTGGAAAAAAACTCACCCGCCCGCTCGTAATGTGTTAATATCCATCAAGGAATAATACAGTAAACCCTCGCCATCTCGGACCTCTAGAGATCGGAAACCCGTACTAGCCGGACTGGCTACGGCCTCTCGGACATGTACCGTATTTCGAACAGTTCCGTTATCGTTCCGACAGTGTCCGACGTTGTCGGATGATGCCCTCACGTCACCGGGCAATAAGGGTGAATATCCGACAAACAGAAGGGACGTCCGACGCCATCTACATCCGGGGCAAATTTTCGTTGCGTGAACTATGTTATATGGGATTAATTAGGTTAGGTCCGAACCATCAGGCATATACCCCTATAATGTTCGTAAACACCAAATAAAAGTTATAATAAATTGTTATAATTAATAAATTATATACAGTAAACCCCCGCTAACTATAAGGGTAGTATTTGTCATTAATATGATAAATTTCACATGAAAAAACAAAAAAAAAACACACAAAACAAAAAGATATCCCCGGCTGTAGGCCTAATCCCTCCCCTCCCTGTCCCAAGCCTCAACTCCGACCCAGTTACTGTGATGATGTTGATAAGCCTATCTTATTTATTATTTATCTATGTGCTGGAAGGATATTATATTTTTCAATTCCATCACATTAGAAATGATTCAAAGATTACAAAAAGTCCAAATAAGACATAGTTATGTTAATGTATAAGGGAGTTAGGTAGATGAATTAGAGAGATAGATAGATAGAAAGAGAGTGTATATCGAGGGAAAAAAATAAAACAAAAAATCTATCAAACGTACCGTAAGTCTCTGCTTGCACGGAGGGGAGAGTTGAAATATTTTGTTGACTATCTTATTTATTATTTATCTATGTGCTGGAAGGATATTATATTTTTCAATTCCATCACATTAGAAATGATTCAAAGATTACAAAAAGTCCAAATAATACATAGTTATGTTAATGTATAAGGGAGTTAGGTAGATGAATTAGAGAGATAGATAGATAGAAAGAGTGTATATCGAGGGGAAAAAAAAAAAAAAAAATCTATCAAACTTAAATCTTCCGTCTCTGCTCGCAGGGAGGGGAGAGTTGAAATATTTTGTTGACTAACCTATTTATTATTTATCTATGTGCTGGAAGGATATTATATTTTTCAATTCCATCACATTAGAAATGATTCAAAGATTACAAAAGTCCAAAGACATAGTTATGTTAATGTATAAGGGAGTTAGGTAGATATGCATTAGAGAGATAGATAGATAGAAAGAGAGTTGCAGAGGGGGAGTGAGTGATTTTATGTGGAAAAAAGCTAAAAATACCCTGGCAAAAAACTTCCGATAAATCTCGGTAAAAAATTTGTAAAGTCGAGCCAAAGTGTTTGTTGTGCGGGCAAGGGGTAGTACTATGCAACCTTCGGTAAAGTGAAAATTTGTTGCAAGAGTGTTCGTTGTGCAGGGGTTTACTGTACTGTGTTTTGTATTACAGATTATAGGGTTCGAATAGGGTTGTCTTCGTTTTCTAGGTTGACACGGACGTCTCTCTTGAGGTCGGATTTTTTCCGTAGTCTCCGATTTCATTGTTGTCTCGGACGGACATTGGTTTGGTCGGATTTTATCCTCTGTTAGGTCGGACACAAGCCGGACTCCGGTCATCTCGGACTGGGTCTCCCCCCAATTAGTCCGAGATAGCGAGGGTTTACTGTATATTTATATTTTATTATGTATTTATCTGTGCTAATACACTAAAATATAAACTAAGTCAATTATGTAATTTATTTGAAGTAACATAGTCCTAATCCATACCGGTACCTATAATATTGTTTATACAAATAAAGGTACTGTATGTTTATTTTATTTATGGATAAGTACATTATCCATAATTCTGGTTAAATATAATCCAGTTTGTTTTCAATATTATTTGTTTACAAATATGAAGAGGTTAATTTCGATTATGAAGTTTAATTTTGTATTTTAGCAAAATAAAATGTCTTTGAATTGATAAATTCTTGTTTTTAGCAAATCCAACTAACATAATTTTAAGATTATGCCAAATTTGTTAGTAGTCTTGGCAAATCCAACGTCAAGGCTATTAACCTAATTGCAATGACGACTTGTCTATTTTGACTGCTATGTCGTCATTCCAACCGCGGTTAAAAAGAAAACGTCTAGAGTCTACTCCTTATCTTGCTCTAGGAGACGTTGTACATTAACCAAAACTACCACCGAAGGTGAAAAAATTATAGAAGAGAAGAAAAAGGGGTTTACCTTAGTTACCGCTCAAGGCCCATCCCGTGTTCCGTCATGCGCAGATCCCTGTCGAACGTGCGCATGAGCGACCCTCTCTTGTCATCATTTTTTCACGCGTCGCCATTGTTGAGTCCGCTTTTGTTGTGCTCCTTCAATTCACCCTGTTTTAGGTTCGTTTCGGCTTTTCTGGCCTTCTTTTTGTTAGACAGATGTTACGTGATCTAGGGCACACGTAAATGGGCTCCTCAGTGTGTTTAATGGAGACGCGTGTGGAAATAGCTACCGAAGGTACGGGGGCGCCTGGCGTTCCTCGTGTGTGTTTTTCATTCCTTTCTCTTTTCATATTCTTTTTTCCTGTTAGTCTGGGCATAGTTTAGCTTTTAGCTTATTTTAGCCTAGCTTGTTTCTCATTCAGGAATTGCTATGCCCCTATGAGTTTTCATATTTTCATAGCCTAGGTGTACAGTTGGTTCACGATCTGAGATTTCGTGGTGGCAGTGCTGTTTGTAGGGTTTGTGTCGGCCGCATTATTAGCGTTATTCCCGAGTCCCCCCTTTCGAGCCTTCACTGTGTCTCAAGGGCTTGGGCGCTTGGTGGTTCGTGATATCCAGGGGTACCCCACGGGGGCCTCTCCCTCACACCACAGGGTTTTTCGCCCCTGACACATTCTCTCCTCACGGCTAGGCCACCCTTTTTCTCGCCAGTTTCATTTACTGGTTTTTGTGTTCCCTTACTGTTTTCACCTCCATCCTTTCATTCCCTTTTGCCCAATCCTGGGGTACCCTACGGGGGCCCCTGTTTGTGCCAAACCACCCTTCCTGCCACTTCTCCTCATGGGCTTTGCTCTATCTCTGTGGGTGGGGTGGTTCCTGGGGGATGTGCCTCCTCTCCCCTGGTGTGTCTTCCTTGCCTCTCCCTTGACCGGTTGAGTCAGGATATTATCAAGGAAGACACTGCTCAGCTTGATGGCCATCGTCGCTTGGAGTCATAAGGAGTTGACGCTTTTTTCTGGGCCTGTTTTGGTATTCCCTAGACGCTCCTCTCGCTTTTTTTCGGCGCCGGACCATCTCGGCCGGTCCCGCAAATTTGCGGAGTGCTCGATTCGGTCCACGGACGTTTCGGCTCCCCGCAAATTTGCGGAGATCGCTGGGGGGTCTCGCGGTGAGGCGGGAGGGTTGTGTCGGTACGGTTATGCCTCCATTGGCCCGCAAATTTGCGGTTATAGTTGGTTTTCACTGTGACCCTTTTTTGTGTCATCTTGTTGCCTGATACTATATTGGTGTATGCACTTTCCTGGTGTTATGGACCCTGCATGTGAGGTGTTGAGTGGTGGTTAACACTTTCTCCATCTTTGCAGGTTCTGCTTGTGCTCTTCCGCCTCACCCGCCCTCCTCACCTCCATCGGTGCTCCCGGTTTAGAGTGAGTACGACTTCCAGTTTGCATGTGTGTTCCTGTTTACCCATGCTCATTCCCTGGTTTTTATTGGACATTATCTTCACTTACTCCGTCAACGTGCTGCTTATGGTGTGTGTTCTTCCGTTGCAGGTGGGATGCCTTGCTTTCGCCAGGGCTGTGGCTCCCCATGCTTGGAATGCCACAGGTCCTGCTTACGCCACTCTCAATGTGTGTCCTCTACGGCCTACCTCCCTGCTTTGTGTGGCCCGTGTATGGACCTGGTGGATGTGGTGGACCATCACCCTGGTTCCTCTGACGCGGCAGTGGCCTCTGCGTCCCTTCAGTCTGTGTGGGCGGTGGTCTCCCACCACATTAGGACTGTGGGCCACCGTTCCCCGGCCTTTGTTGACGACCGGATACGCGTCGCCCTGGGCATCCCTGACCCGTCTGGAGGCCGTTTACCTGGCCCTCTCCCTGCGTCCCGTGGTCGGTCGTCACATCGTCGGGTGGATCCCCAGCTCCGTCCACGCTCTCGCTCTCCTCGTCGCCCGTCCTCTACTGCCCCTCCTCGTCCTCCTGATCACCTTGACTCCGCCGTTCGCCCTCGTCATGGTTCTCGCCCTGAGGCCGGGGTTAGCGTCTCTGCCCCTGTACGCCCTCCCCTGGCCTCTCCGGATAGGGGCTCTACTACCTTCCGCCCGCTTCCCCTGCACAAAAGACGTCCTCTTCATTTGTCCTCTACGCGCGCGGATGTTCATGCTGTAGCTGGCCCTCTGCTCCCTCCTTCTACTCTGTCCAGGAGGGTCCGCCAGGATGTAGTTGCTTCTCCTCCTACTTCTCCTGCTTCGGTGCCTCTTCTTCCTTCTCGGTCTCGTCCCAAGGTGGAGGTTCCTCCCTCCTCCGCCTCGGTGTCGGGCCGCCCTGTTCTCTCAGCCCCGGGGATCCTTGCTCTGTTTCCCCCCGCGGCTCCTTCTGACCTCCTTTCACCCGGCCAGCCTTCCCACTCCCGTCATCCTGCTCCTCTTCCTTCTTCTATCCCTGATCTTCGCTTGCCGGCTCCCCGTGAGGGTACCCCGCCGCTTGACTCGGTAGAGTATAGCGAGGTTTCGGGGTCCCCTTTCTCGGGGGCTGACGTGTCGCTGGAAGAGGGGGATGGTGATGTTTCCCCCTCGGGCGTTAGTGATCGGGGACGAGACCCTCAGGACCGCCACGGCCGTCGTCGCTCGCCTTCTTTGGGCCGCGACGCTGCTGTTTCGTGTCGTGGGTCTCGCTCTCGCTCACGCTCGCCCCTGCGGGCCGAACTATCTTCGGGGGGGTCGCCTCTCTCGGATCGATTTTCGGCTATGCAGGGGTGGGTTGTGTCACACTTCGACGCGCGCTTGGAGGCGATGCAAGAATCCCTCTTATCGCGCTTCTTGGCGGTGACACAACCTCAGCGCCTCACCCAACCTACCCCTGCTTTGGTCCCCCTCCCCTCTGCGGTGGACCACATTCCTTCTCGCCCTGCTTCTCCGCCTGCCCGGTCGTCGGCTACTACTGCTCCTGCCCTGGCTCAGGTGGTTGCCCCTGCTGTCTCCCATGCGGGGGTTCTCCGTCTGCTGGGGCAGGGTCCGCGCTTGCCCCCCATCCAGAAGGCCAAGGTCCCGTCGCGGACTATGCCGCTCCTCTATGGCTCCTTGGCTGTTTGGAAGGGGGTGCAGGCCTCCCACCCGGAGCGTGCTACCGACTTCCCGTCAGGTGAGAGGGCCCTACCTTCAGACTGGTCGGTCCAAATTAATGACAAAATGCAGTTCAGGGCGATCAGGGTGGATGGTCAGGTGGCCGACGTGGAGGTGCGGGCTTACCCGACAAGGACTGAACTTCAGTACTTTTCGGTGAAGCCCAAGCCCCCGTCTGCTCCTCGAACTAAGCTCTGGTCGGACTTCAGCCGCCAGGACATCCTTCAGGATGTTCAGTCCCTGGCTGTGTTAACGGGACTGTCCTCCTATGGGACGGGTTTGTGCGACGACGGTAAGCCTGGCTTAGCCGTCGTGCTCGATAATCCTCTCCCATTGGAGGCCTGGTTTGCTGAGGCCTTAGAATTTGCCAACCGTTCCGTCGACAGATCTGTTTCAGTCCCTCCCCCAGAGTCGTCACTGCTTTTGCCTCCTCTTGTATCTGTCGGCGGATTGGATGGCAAGTTCTGGTCCTGGATTAGCGCACCCAAACTTGAAATTTGTGCTATTGCTAACCCGTTCTTCTCCCACCCAGATAAGTCCTCTGTCGACAGGGATTTTACCTTGCGGCAGAGGGTGGCGAACTTATTGTCTTGTCTTCTAGGTTCCCTCCAGACGTCTGTTCACCACCTGCGACTTATCGAGGCGACTGCACCTGGCGATCTTCGCGAGGGTTTGGACCACGTTCGGCGGATCCACCTTCAGCTCGCGGTGTCTTTGGTTCCCGAGCTGAAGGCGGTTTTGTGCGAGGCAACTCGACAACGCCAGACGGTAAGGTCCTCGTTCTGCCGGAAAGCCCCTTTGAATATTCGTCAGGGTTTGTTATACTCTGAGCTATATACATCGGGGCTTTTTGCGCTGGATGCTTGGGAACGCTACGCTTCTCTGTCAGCGGACCCTGCTTACGACACGCAAAGACGCGCTGTGTCGCGACCAGGGTCTTCGCAGTCCCGTCCTTCTGCCGGTTCCCTTCGGGGTGCTGCCGCCAATGCTGCCGCCAAGAAAGGGCGCAGGAAAGGGAAGTTGCCGGCCAGAGCGTCGGTTCCGCCTCGCACTTCTGCTCCTGCTCCCTTTCATCCCCGCCGAGAAGGGGCTGGCCAGCCTTCCACTTCCGGCCGCACTTCGACGGGGTCAGACGCACGACGGACAGGGGATGGGGTGACCCGCCCTTTTCGGTGAGGTGGGGGGGGTAGGGGTGGTCAACGTGGCTCTTATGACCGCAGGGACCGTACCGGGGGACCCTCCACGTCAAAAAATGTGTAGGTTCTCCAGGTCGGTCTCCTCCTTGTTCTCCTTCTCGCCTCGCAGAAAGGGTCGCTCACCTCATCTCGGGGGCTCCCACAGGTTATTTTCGCCCTTGCGCCCTTCGGTGGCCGCGAGGGACGTGGGGGCGGAAGATTGCACGGAGGGGTCTAACCTGGAGATGGAAGTCCAGACCCCCACTCAGCTCTTGTCAACGAAGCCGGCCTGTCTCTTCGGAGGTGGCCGACGTGATTACATCCATGCACGAGCAGGGAATCGTCAAGGAAGTGAAAGCCGGTCAACCGGTTTTCCTCTCCCGTGTTTTTCTGGTGCCGAAGAAGGACTGCGACGCGATGCGACCGGTGGTGGATCTGTCGGCCCTCAACGGGCACATCGTGAACACACGGTTTCGGATGCTGACGGTGCACCAGGTACGACTGGCCCTGCGACCTCTGTCGTGGGTAGTGTCGCTGGACCTCAGGGATGCGTATTGGCACGTTCCTATCCATCCTCGTTTCCAGCGATTCTTGGCCGTTCAGACTTCCGATCGTGTGTTCATGTTCGACAGACTTCCCTTCAGTCTCAACATCGCGCCGCGGATCTTCTCGAAACTGGTGAAGCAGGCTCTGGATCCTCTCCTCAGGAGCGGCCTCCAGATCCTGTTTTACTTGGATGACTGGTTGATAGTTTCAGACACCCTAGAACAGTGCGTCCACGACACCCTCACAGTAGTTCGACACATCACACAGTTAGGGTTCAAAGTCAATATTCCCAAGTCCCGCCTGACCCCGTCGCGTGTCGTGACGTGGGTAGGTCTCGAATGGGATCTGTCCAACGCTACGGTAACCCAGAGTCAGCCAAACGCGGTGAAACTTCGCAGGAAGGTCTTCGCCGTGTTGCACTCGGTCTCCCTCACGAGGAGGATCTGGGACTCGTTAGTGGGTTCACTGAATTGGGCTGCTCTGACCATTCCCTTAGGGAGGCTCAGGCTGCGCCGCCTAATCCTCATGGGCAACAAGGTGTTTCCGTTGGCCCTTCTGGATCGGCTCATGCCGATCCCGCGTACCATTCACAGACACTTAGGACACTGGGTTGCTCGGGGCGCGCTCTCTGCGGCTGTGCCCTGGACCTCCCCCCCGCCGACGATCTGGGTGGATACGGATGCGTCGAGCGAGGTAGGGTGGGGTTACCAATCCAACCTGGGACATCAACATCACGGCAGATGGGTGGGACACACACACCTACACATCAATGCCCTCGAACTGTTGGTTCCCTTGTTCTTCCTGCGGGACCACGCGCTGGCCCTTCAGGGCCAGTCGGTGGCCTTCCGGATGGACTATCAGACAGCTGTCCACTGTATCCAAAAGCAGGGGTCCTCCAGGTCTTTGACTCTGTTGGGGATCTCCGAGAAGTTGTTCTTCCTCGCGAACCGACACAACATCTCCCTGCACGCCTCCTACCTGCCCGGGACTGCCAACCTGTGGGCGGACGCCCTGTCGAGAGGACAGGGCGTTCTTGTAGAATGGGCGATGAAACAGACTGTATTCGAACGACCTCGCGGCTTCCTGGGGTGTTCCGGAGGTCGACTTGTTCGCATCGAAGGAGACGCGCAAGTTGCCTCGGTACCTATCCCTCCGGACTCGTACTCCGGAGGGGGGTCCAGACGCTTTCATGGAAGACTGGAGCAGGTGGCAGTCGATATACATATTTCCGCCACCAGACGCACTGTTGATGTGCAAAGTCCTCGCGAGGCTGCGGCTTTACCGCGGCAGAGTCTGGCTCATAGCTCCTCTGTGGCTGGCCCAGGCTTGGTACTCCCAGTTGAAGCGGTGGTGCCCGAGTCCGGTCCCTCTCCCTCTCTCAAACTTCCACTTGAGCCAGGTTGGAGACCTACGGACCTCGTTGGCCTTCGCATCGTGGATGTTCGTGAGGCACGGTGGCTCCCAGTCCACGGACGGGACCTGACTGACTTCCTGAAGCGTTCATGGACGTCTTTGACTTGGGGGACTTACGAGTCCCACTGGAGGTCTTTTACTAGGTGGATACAGGACACTCGCCAGACTGTTAGCTCTCCTTCCCTCGTCCTACACTACTTGTTTCACCTCTTCCGTACACGTCGCTTTCAAGTCAACACTATACGTAACCACTTGTCTGCCATCCGGGAGGTCTTTGAGTCCGTCACTGGGCTGGTCGTTCCACCGAAGGAGCTGGATTCCTTCATGAAGGCTGCCTTCAGGGAGCGACCGCCTCCGCGCCAGATCCCTCCTCAGTGGGATCTGGGGCGTGCTCTGGACCTTCTGGCTTCACACACATATACACGGGATACTACACCGGTTCAGTTGCTGGAGCGTACACTCTTCCTTGTCGCTCTGGCCACTGGGGATAGGGTGTCTGAACTAGCTGCCATGTCGCGGTCCCAGGAATGCATGCGCTTCTCCCCGTCCTTGAATGTCGTCACGTTAGCCCCCTCCCCTGATTTTGTTGCCAAGAATGAGAGAGAGACCCACATTTTCAAGCCTTTCACCATCCAGGCTTTAAAGCGTGGGCATACTCACCATGTGTTGTGCCCGGTGCAGGCCTTGCACTCCTATGTTGAGTCTGTGGCTCCGACTTCGGGTACTGCTGTGTGGGTGTCTCCTCGGACTGGTAGGAGGCTCTCGAAGGTACAGATAGGCCGCCACATTTGTCGGGTCATTCGTGCCAGTAACCCTGCTTGTCGGGGTTCTGCGCACGATGTGCGGTCCTTTGCTGCCTCCTTACGGTTCCTGCAGACTCGTTCGTTGCCTGACGTCGCCTCGGCGTGTTTGTGGTCTTCTGTCCATACCTTTGTCTCCTCCTACCTCTCCATGTCCATTGTTAGACCCCCTCGGCCTGTGATAGCTCTCGGGAGTCGTGTTTCCTAGGGCTCTCGCGAAGTTGCCTGGTCTTCCCCCCTAGTCACTCTTTCTTTTACTTTGTTTTCTTTCGAAAAGGGGGGGGAGGGAAGTACGGGTTTGCAACACTGGATTGCAAGTTTGGGATTATGTAATATGTATACAGTACATAAGTGTTTTTGCCTCATTGAAAATTGTGTTTTATTTTTGTGCCCATGTTTTTGTTCGTTTTGGAAGAAAAGGGATTTTGTGTACAGTACTTTTTGGTTTAAGACAAGTCTATGGTTTTGCATTACTATGAATGACGGGCACGTGTTAAAACTGCTCTTTTTAGCTACTCCTCAGTTTTTCACTCTTTTATTAAACTCTCTTGTTTAAATTGTGTTTCTTTGTCATTCATAATTTTGTCTTATGCATTGTTTTTTTTGGTATGTTGGGCTTGGATGTCCTCCTCCTATTTGTTATGCAGCCTTGACGTTGGATTTGCCAAGACTACTAACAAATTGGGAGGTTTGACGTACCTCCCAACCTACCAAATAGGAAAACCTACTATTTGGTAGTAGTCTTGGAAAATCCAACGTACATAATACCCTCCCTCACGCCGGACCCCTGCCCATCCGCGTTCTTCTGCTGACGTGAGATGTGATGACAAGAGAGGGTCGCTCATGCGCACGTTCGACAGGGATCTGCGCATGACGGAACACGGGATGGGCCTTGAGCGGTAACTAAGGTCAACCCCTTTTTCTTCTCTTCTATACTTTTTTCACCTTCGGTGGTAGTTTTGGTTAATGTACAACGTCTCCTAGAGCAAGATAAGGAGTAGACTCTAGACGTTTTCTTTTTAACCGCAGTTGGAATGACGACATAGCAGTCAAAATAGACAAGTCGTCATTGCAATTAGGTTAATAGCCTTGACGTTGGATTTTCCAAGACTACTACCAAATAGTAGGTTTTCCTATTTGGTAGGTTGGGAGGTACGTCAAACCTCCCATTAATATACGTGACCGAACCATCCCACCCTTCTGACCGAACCATCACCACTGGTAGGGAAGGTTCGGTCGATTTAGAAACTTGTGTTTCGGGAACTATAGCTCAAAACTGAAAAGAGCTAAGGGTTTGAAATAATTAGGCTAAAGAACCAAATAACGAAGCAACATTTTAACATCAACTAGATTATACTACTGCTTAAACCTGAATTTCTACAAATATTAGAAAAAAAAAAAAAGTCCGAACCATCACCGCTCTCCCCTATTATGGCTATCATTAGACAATTTTATTAACCCTTCTTTAGCTGGGGTGGACTAGAGCACCAAGGACTATGTGGCGGGGGTGGACTTAAGTCTGTATGCAATTTTTGAGCAATAATGGCTCTGAGAGAGAGCGGAGCGATGGGAGGAGCGTAGGGCGGCTTATGACTGCACGGCACGGACCTCGCGCGACTACCGACACCTATCCCACACACATCCAGCCTCCCTCCCTCACCACACACGTAATTATGTAACGAAATGACCGTATTTTAGCGTTTTTGCCCTTCGGTTGCACGATCGTTGCAAGACAACCAGTAATCGTAGAAGGATGGTTCAGGTGTCATTGGAAATCTCAATTAACGCCCTTTCAGGGATACATAATTGTATTACGCTCTGGCTCTTGTTTATGCATGAAAAAGAGCACGGTAACAAGGCCATTTATGGTAAAAAAAAAAAACGCTGGGCGGTACATAGAAGTTACCGCCTAGGCCGCTCGTAAGGTGTTAAGGAGAGATGGTTCACTTTTTGGGCAATTTTTGCATGTATTCATTATTTTTCTAGTTTCCTCCCTAGACCTCCATCAAATTTAAACAAACATCCATTAGATCCCCCGTCTAGATTAATTTGTCTACCGAAAAATGTCCCGGTCGAAGGAAGGTTCTTTCAACATTACTGTTATGCCCTGTTTTTCTACTGGATTAACTTGGGTGATGTGGGCTCTATCTGACTGGGTATATAAGGCTGCATGCACAATACAAGGTATGAGGAATAGAGAACACAAAATAAACACACGGTAACACGACACACGATCACGTTTATTGAAGTAGGTGAATAAGGAGCATAGAAAGATAGTAATACTCGTACAAAACAAATAATAGAAGGGAACTGCTAGCATTCGGTGAGACTTTTTCTATTGCACTAGACATATCGAAAGCCTTCGATAGAGTCTGGCATAAATCTTTAATTTCTAAACTACCCTCCTTCGGTTTCTATCCCTCCATCTGTGCCTTTGTCTCTAATTTCCTTTCCGGCCGTTCCATAGCCGCGGTTGTGGACGGCCATTGTTCACTTCCTCACTCTATAAACTCCGGTGTTCCTCAGGGCTCTGTTCTATCTCCTATTCTCTTTCTAATTTTTATAAATGATCTCCTTAACTGTACCTTAATTCCCATCCATTCATACGCAGACGACTCAACCTTGCACTACTCCATTAGTTTTTCAGAACGCCCCAGCCAGCAATCCCTCAACGACAAACGTAATGAAGCCATAGAACTCTTAAATTCTGATCTAAATACTATTTCCAGTTGGGGCAGAGAAAACCTTGTTAACTTTAATGCTTCCAAAACCCAATTTCTCCATCTATCTACCCGTCAGGATCTCCCAGCGGACTATCCCTTATTCTTCAACAATACAAAAATCAACCCTTCATCTTCTCTCAATATTCTTGGTGTCTCTTTTTCTTCTGCTCTCATTTGGAAGGACCATATTACCAGTCTTGCTAAGGCAGCATCCCAGAAGCTGGGTGTGCTCAACCGCCTTAGGGGGTTCTTTTCCCCTGCACAGCTTCTTGCTCTGTACAGGGGCATAGTGCGCCCTTGTTTTGAGTATTGTTCACATGTGTGGGGAGGTTCCTCTCACACTGCTCTCCTAGACAAAGTTGAAAGGAAGGCCTTTCGTATCATTAACTCCCGTCCACTCACCAACTCTCTGCAATCTCTCTCTCTCTCCGCCGCAATGTTGCATCTCTCTCGCTATTCTATCGCTACTATAATAATCAGTGTTCCTCAGAGCTATCCCAGTGCATACCACCTCCTTTACGTAGGGCACGTGGTACCCGTCTTGCAACTCAATCCCACCCCTACTCTGTGCAACTCTCCAACCCAAGAGTGAAACGTTACTCTCAAACTTTCTTCTACTCAACAGCTGACCTCTGGAACTCTCTCCCAGAATCAGTCTTTCCCTCTTCCTATAACTTAAATTGCTTCAAACTCCGTGTGTCCAGGCATTTTGGCTCGAACGTCCCTTGATTTTGGCCCTGTCACTCTTTCAACTATGGGGGAGGCACTCGCTATAGGCAGTTATGCCTTTTGCCTCCCTCAATCACATAGAAAAAAACAAAAAAAAAAAAAAAAAATTAGCGGATCTGGATGGAGCCTAGTCTCCCACTTCCAACTTTCAGGTATACTCTTCTGATCACTGGTTTAATTAGCAAGTTTTATAATATTGGAAGACCTCAATGTACTTATGGATTCAATTTCACTTATTAGATTTCTTACTGGCAGGTCGGGTGCACAAGTAGTAGTTCACAGTTAGAATTAGACACGCGTATATTTTAGAACACGGAAATTCTAGTAACCTCAAGGGGGTACTGATCTAAGATTTATATTCTTATGGCAGAAATACGTAGAACACAAATCAGTGGGCGAACGTTAGATATCACTAGGGTTTTAATATCTGAATAAGGTAATTACGAGAGTCAATGTCGCCTGTTAATTAATGAACACTGATACGCTTAGTACATCCCAAATGGAATGGTTAAATATGAGTTACACTGGGCAAAGTTATAGCCACTTCATAGAAAAGTTAATAAGTGAATCGAACTAGTACTATAACACGTTAGTACTAATTATATGAATCTTGAATAGTATTTGTTGGTCTGGTCCTGGTTATCTTGCTTCCGGTAATGTTGGGGGCTAACGACTGGTTCCTCGGCCGTCCAGGTGGTCCAAATGTAGGAAGTTCTCAAGTCGGATCTCTTGGCGATCGGTGCAGGCTACACACTTATATACCCACTAATTTGTGTGAAGGTTATAAGGTGCACGTCGGTACTTGTACGTGGACAGATGCTTCTATTTTAATCTCTGCCACGGAGTCTGCCGGCTCTGGAATCTCTCAACTCAGGAACAACACAAGGGCAGAGCTAGAGGTTAACTTCAGGGTGGGGACCACTGGTTGGTGTCTAACTTTCAACTGATTTTACTGGGGGCGGGAGCTGGGTTTATAGGCTCGGTTCTGGACCCTGTAGGCCATAGGGATCTCGAGTCTTATGGACTTATTTGAGCTCTCAATAGATATGGGGACTAGGTAAGATGGTGATTACTGTTGTGGCACATGGCTATAGGAAGCCTTCATATTGTGATATAACAGCCTTAGTAAAAGGTACTATTTTGGCTATACTGGAAGTATTTATGGGAGGGAGACTGGATCTACTTTGCGGGGAGGACTGGGACAGCTGTGATAGGGGCGTCTCTCTTATATTGCTCAGTCTTCATTCTATGGCATAGCTGAGGTGCTAATTTGACTATCCAAGTATGCAAGACAGGTGAATGGGTTATTGTGGGTAAAGAGAGGTGAGTAAGGGGGTTAGACATGCATGGTTAGTTCATTGATAGGAAGAATTCCTGGGCTACCTGGCAATGACCTGGAAGTCAAAACAGGGGTCAGGTATACCTCCGCGGGGGTGGGGGTCTCCCTCCTCGGGTGGGTAAAAAGGGGTAGCCGGGCGCTCTCTCTCTGGGATGGTCGTCCGGCGGCTGTGGCTAGGGGCTTGCCATATCACCAGTGTTTGTAATAACCCTCTGTTTATGAGACAGATGCGGGTCTTCTTAATATCCAAACCGAAGGTGCCTTGGCTAGCTGGTTTTAATCGGTTTGTTGTTAATCGTAGGGTTTGCTGGATGTGGTGGAGACTGGTTGCTAACTCTGCCACATTTATCTGGAAGTATGGCAATAGAAGTTAGTTACTGGTGAGGCGGCTAGCCTCGCACCGACGACCATTGGGTGCAGGGTTGTGAATAGGTTGTAAGAGAATAGATGGCATGCAAGGGGTTAGTAAACTTCTAATGTTGTTCTGGCCTACTAAGGGAAGGCAGGCTGGATAGGGGTATATATATAAAAGGTTGGAGAGCGTTAGCAACGGAAAAATCAAGGATCTTCAAGAGGTATGAGAGAGAGGCTAGGTCGGACAAGAGTCGAGAAGCGCGGGGTATTTTAATGAGAGGGGGGGAAACTCAGGGGGCTACAGGGAAATTTGACCCTAAGGTCTCTGGGCGTGGGGATGGCATTAGGCTGCAGTTGATATTGGAGTTTGAAAAGGCAGTGAAAGTACGTTAGCCAAATGCTACCGGGGAATGCAACTATGGGGTGGTATATGAGTCTGGAAAAGATAGAATTATGTGGACTGTGGGGCTGGGGGGGCGAGAAGGAGGTGAACTGTAGGTGTGTGCTTGACTGTGGGTAAAGTGGGGAAAAACATGGTGTATTATTTTTCGTTAGTACGAGGGGTTATGGATACTATTAGTTGGCACGAGTTTTTGCACGTCTAGTTGTCCCTGGGAACTGCGTTTTCTATGAAATATATACCAAGAAAAGCGGCAGTTCGTAGGGGTACTTCGTTATTGTTTTGAGGTACTTATGACAGATACTGGTAACAAGGTTATCTATACAATCTCTGGTTGGGGTAAGAATTACGTTATAGCATGGCGGCTAACATCTGTAGTCATGGCTGTCTAAGTCTTACGGGGGCAATGGTTCTATATCCTGGTGTACCCGTGGGTATCTTAATTTCTTATAAGTTGGGACATGTGGTTTTTAACATCTACTTCTCGGATGTAAGAACATACATAGATATATGGCTGTCTGATTTGTTGGCATTGGCTCAACCTAGGGACAGGGCATGGGTGTTTTTAATATGAATGTATATTCCTGTTCATCATCATGTAGGTAGAATCGGGCGGGTAAGAGGTGTAGGACACGAAGCAAATTGGCGTAGTGTGGACTGTGGATACGAAGGAGGTAAGTGGAAGACGTATAACAATTGTGGAAAAGTAAATGGAAAAGGTGAACACAAAGGCGGATAAAGATACTTAACCTAAGGATTGAATACATAGATTTTATGGGGGCGATGGGTCTTCAGAAACTTAGTCTGGCAAGACGAGGTATGTTAGGGTATGTTAATATTAATATCTTAAACCTAGGGACAGAGCATGGGTGTATTAACTTCTAAGGTATATAACATCTACTTCTCGGATGTAAGAACATACATAGATATATGGCTGTCTGATTTGTTGGCATTGGCTCAACCTAGGGACAGGGCATGGGTGTTTTTAATATGAATGTATATTCCTGTTGATCATCATGTAGGTAGAAGTGTAGGACACGAGGGGGTAGTGTACGTGAGGTGTGGAAAATGGTCAATTTAGAAGGGGTAGGTAGGTGCGGCTTGGAGCTGCTTAGCCCTGCGGGCTTGGGCCTGTCTGAATTGGTTGGCTCGGTCAGCTGGTCCTTTCGTTCTGTGGACCTTTCTTTCGGGTGTTTCTGTGTGGTGTTCGCTCGTGGCTTCTGTGGTGGGCTTCTCGTTCTGGGGCATTTTACTTCCCTCTCCTTCATTATAGGCTCGTTCCCGAGCCTCAAGGGTGAAGTAAAAAGAAGCATAGTCATGGTGGGTCATTTTGAGGGTATTTAGAAGGTTCCACCAAGCAAGAGAGTGACGGTCAGGTTTCTTTTGCAGGTCAATGTATACCTGTAAGAATGTGTCCTCTGTGTTGTGGCGGGCGGTTGCCCGGGCTTGATGTGGGAGTTGTATACGGGCTAAGCGTCCAGTGTTTTTTTTTACTTTAACCTTCCGTATGAATGGTTTGTAGCTTTCCCCCGTGGGGGTCGGAGTGAGGTGTGTGGGACTGACAGGAGGTCTGTTTAGTGTGGTGAATGGGTTGCTAACCGAAGGGGGATTTACGCGTGACAACAGAGCTGGGGATGAAGGGGGAATATGAGTGGATTTTTTGGGGGTTTTCTTGGGCGGTGTTGTAGGCTGGGAAAATATAGTGAGGCAATGCGCAAGATCGGTTTAGGTAAGGTGGGTGAAGGAGGTGTGTGGGAAGGAGGGGGTGTGTGTGTTGTGTGGCTTGGGTCCTTAGTGTCAGAACGGGGTGCTATTTTTGTATCGCTGTCTTTAAATCTGATGGGTCTGTTGATTATTCTACCTCTGGCGGTCCTGGTGGGAAGGTAGATGTTTGTCGTGGGACTTGAGTCGCTCGACGATGTTTTATATTGAGGGGAAGAACGTTTTACAGGTGAAGGGCATCTACTGGGGGCGAGGTCGGGGTTTATTTGAGAGGTAGATGCGTGTGGGGGATTATGTTGGGTGAGGGTGGTAGGCGAAATGGAAGAGGGTTTGGTGGGGGTTCTCTCAGGGGTGACCTGGTGGGAGGATTATTTAGGGGTTGGTTGGTTGGGGGTTCGCTGAGATGAGGAGGTTGGTTGATGTGTGGGGGGGTTTGTGGGGAAAGGGGCGGATGCGGGGGGGGCTAGACGGGTGGGTAGGGAGTGGGGATTTAAGTTGGAGGGTTGGGGGTAGGGACGTGTGTGGGATGTGTCCTTTGGTGAGGTCGGTGATTTGCTGGTGGTGGAAGTAGGCAGTTTTATGGGTGTTTGGTGGGGGGGTAGATCTAGCAGGTCATTCGGGGTAATGAGGTGGGGGTTGAGGAGGAAGGTATGTGTTTTCGTGGGGGGGTGGGGGTTGTTACTTCTGGAATATAGTTAGAGGGTTTATGGTGTTTATTGGTGATTATTCGTCTTCTTTCCCTTTGTGGAGGAGAAGTCGACGAAGAAGAATAGGAGGAGGGTAGTGGTCTGGCAGCCCTACGGAACTTGGTTAGCAGGGTGTGTTTCCTGGAGGTTTTAAAAAGTTTTTGTCGTGGGCATAGGTTGTAGCGTGAGGTTACTGAGGTAGATTGTGTGGTGTGTTTGGGTGTGTACTTGGTTTTGGGTGGGGGGTGTGGTTTTCTTAGTGTGGTGCCTGGGGAAGGTATGTCAGGGCTAGACGGAAGAGTTTCTGTTGTGGTCGGGGTTGTGGGGGGAGGCTTTCGTACTTGGATAAGCGGGGGAGGTACTTGATTATCAGAAGTGAAAGAAGGTGTCATGGTGGAGGAGGGTGTGATAGTGGGGGCTTGGGGTTTGTGGAGGTTAGTTTGGGGGGTATGTTGAGGAATGATCTGTCTGTTCGATGTCGGAGGGCTTAGGTCCTTTGGGGTTTGTGTGGGGATATTCATAGCTGGAGTGGACGGTTTAGTAGGGGTGTTTAATTTTGGTTCAGACGTGTGGGGTGGGGTATTGTCTTGTGGTTGGAGTGGTTTAAACGCTCGGACGAATCTAGTTCGGAACGTGCGAGTCACGCCGTGATAATCGATGGTGACTTGATAGGCGTTTGGGACTTGTGTGATGGTGTAGGGCCCGACATAGCGAGGGCCTGACTTGTTGGTGATAGGGAGGTTGGCTACCATTACGGTGTCATGAATGGCGAAAGAGTTTTTGTCATTGGTTTTATCAGTTTTGGTGTCCTCACAGGTTTGGGCGGTATGGAGGTTGTTTTGCAGATGTTTCAATGGGTCAATTGTGGAGGTGGTGGAGGGGAGGTGGGCGTAGTGGTGGAACGGCAGTAACAGGGGGGGTACGCCGTAAACACGTTCATGAGGGGAAATACCGTCTTCTCGGGGACAGGTGTTCATGCCCCATTGTATCATCTTTAGTTGTGATGGCCAGTCTGAGGTGTTAAGAGCAATTATTTTTGTCCGTAACTGATTGTTGATGGTGCGATGGCTGCGTTCGCATATAGCATTTCCTGGAGGCCAGTATGGGGATGAGTGTTTAATCTTAATACCACATTGTTGGGTGAACTGTTGCCAAACGTGTCCACTAAACTCGGGGGCATTGTCGGATAGAAGAGCAAGGGGCAGACCGAATATAGGGAATACTTCTGTGGCAAGCAGTGTGGCGACTGTGGTGGCTGTGTGGTCTTTAGCTGGGCATGCTATTAAAAATTTGGAATAGACGTCAACAAATGTGACGATATAGCGTTTGCCAGCGTAAGGAGGAAATGGGCCCATGATGTCGAGGGATAGGACTTGGAACGGTTTGGTAGCCGACAAGGTACCAGCTGGGCCTGGGGTGCGTGATCTATCCTTCCCCAATAAACACGGTTTGCAGGATTCTGTCACTCGTTGTGCAATTTTGGAGGGGTTGGGGGTCCAGTATTGGTCTGTGAAGATCTTCAACATCTTCTTTTGTCCAAGGTGAATGCCGTTTCCCTCGTGGATGGCAATCATGTAGTCGTGGGCAATGGGGGGGTCTAAGATTATGTGACCAGAATCTGTGGCAAGTTGATCTCCCCAGCGAGTCAGTTTCCTGAAGACATTTAACGGTATCCAGTGGGGTCTGATTCTTGCTTCCCAAGATTGAATTAGAGAGGGGGCTGAGGGGGCATTATGTTGGGGGATGGGGGTAGGTAACAACTCAGTGTTTTGTAAGGCGGCTAGGTTGGTGGGGGGGTCTTTTGGTACTGGCAAACGTGACAGGGCGTCTGCATTGATGTGGAGTTTGCCTGGACGATACTGTATTGTAAAGTCGTAGTCCTCTAGTGTCTCCCTCCAACGTACCAAAATGGCTGAGTTGGTTTCGCACTTACGCAGCCATTGTAAAGATTGATGGTCGGTTATTATATCGAGTTTTGCGCCCAACACAAATGACCTGAAGTGGCTGAGTGCCCAAATGATCCCTAAACACTCTCTCTTGGTGGCTGCATAATTCTGTTGTGCTTGGTTGAGTGTGGAGCTGGCATACGCTATAACATGTTCCTCTCCGTCTCTGACTTGAGCTAAAACTGCACCAATGGCGTACAGAGATACGTCGGTATAAAGACGGAACGGTTTATGGTAATCAGGGAAAGCGACAATAGGGGCTTGGATTAGCTTTTGTTTCAAAGTGTTAAACGCGAGGTCTCTTTCAGGTGTCCAGGTGAACGGGGTGTCTTTGTGGGTGAGTTGGTGGAGGGGTCTGGCTATGGTGGCGAAGTGGGGGACGAAACATCTGTAGATTTCTAAACCTAGAAACGAACGTACTCCTTTAACGGTGGTGGGTGGGGGTGGGTTTTGTATGGCTTGCAGTTTCTTTGGGTCTGGTGCAATACCATGTTCAGATATTATGTGGCCTAGGAAGTCTACCTTATTTCGGGCAATCTCGCACTTTGAGGGTTTTAATTTCAACCTGGTGGCCCGGATTCTTTGTAGGACTTGTCTCAACCTGAGGAGGTGTTCTTTCCAGGTTGGTGAGTACACAATAATATCGTCCAGATAGGCTAGGCAGGTTTCCCAGGTGAGGCCATGTAGTACCGCTTCCATCAAACGGGAGAAAGTGGCTGGTCCGTTACAGAGGCCAAAAGGTAGGACGTTAAATTCGTAGTGGTGGCCACCACTAGTGGAAAATGCTGTTTTCTCTTGGTCCTCGGCCTTGATAGGCACTTGCCAATACCCTGCTTGCAAGTCGAGGGTAGTGAACCATTTGGATCCGTGTAGGGAGTCAAAGGAATCGTCTATTCGGGGTAAGGGCGTAGCGTCTTTAATGGTTACGTCATTCAACCTCCTGTAATCGATGCAAAAACGGGTTGTCCCATCTTTCTTTTTGACTAGGACAACAGGGGAAGACCAGGGACTAATGGACGGGGTGGCAATACCGGCCTCTAACATTTCCTGGACTTGGCGTTCCTCTTCCTGACGTTGTATGGGATTCTTTCTACGGGATGGTTGTCGTATGGGGGGGCCTGTGGTGTTAATGATGTGTTGTTCTACATCTGTCTGTCCGATTTCGGTGGGTTGTTGGGCAAACACGTCACTGAATTCTAGCAACAGGTCATACATGCCGTTCTTTTGGTGGTCGGATAATGTGTCAGGGAGAGGGGGCAATTGGAGGCTGGTAGGGGTGTCATTAAAATCAATGGGGAGGTCATCGAAAGTTTCGAGGTCTCCTATAATGAGACCTTTTGGTAATGTCAGGGATTCCTCTGAGATATTTGCCACGAGAATGTGGTTGATGCGAGCGGAAATGATGGCGGGTTGTAAGAGGCAACTATTGGGGTTGGGGGACGTGGTAGTGGGGGAAAATATCATGTGAGTTTGGGGTATGGGTCGCAGGTTCACCCATTTTTGATGGCGGGGGGGAATTTGGCATTTATCCTGAACTACAGCTGGGCTCATGATGGTGGGGGTTGACTGGCGAGCAGGTGCTTGGTACTTATATGGGGGGCAAGGTCACTTTGGTGGGGGTCACGCGTGAGGGGGGGATTAACGGCGCGTGTGGGAGGATCAGTGGGGCGTGGTGTGAGGGGGTTAGAAAACGGGATTTGTTGGAGGGACTGTGGAGGGTTGGTGGGGGAAGGGTTAGGTGTAGAACATGGGTTGTTGGTGGAGGACTGATGTATTGATTTGGGGTTGTTAACAGGACGAATGTGGGGAATTTTTTTGGTGGCAGTCACGGTCTGATTAGAGGTTATCTGGGACTGGTGAGTTTGTTTGTCATGAGAGGGCGAGTCAAGGGTGGGGTTGTGAAGTTTTTTAGGGGTGTGAATTGTGTGGGGGTGGAAGGGAGCTACTGACGGAAGACTGTCACAAGGGGAATTGGGGTGGTTGGGGAATAGTTGGACGTTTGTGGGGGCATGGTGGGAACATGGTTGTGTCCCTCGGTCGGCACGCGTGAGGGGGGGATAAACGGTGCGGGCGGGTCAGGGTGGTGAGAAGTGAGCGAGTTAGAAAACGGGATTTGTTGGTGGGACTGCGGAGGGTTGGTGGGGGAAGAGTGAGGTGTAGAACATGGGGTATTGGTGGGGGACTGGGGTATTGATTTGGGTTTGTTAGCAGGATGAATGTGGGGAATTTTTTTGGTGGCAGTAAAGGTCTGGTTAAAGGTGATGTGGGGCGGGTGGGTGTGTTTGTCATGAGAGGGCGAGTCAAGTGTGGGGTTGTGACTTTTTAGGGGTGTGAATTGTGTGGGGGGGGGGAAGGGAGCTTCTGACGGAAAATTGTCACAAGGGAATTGTTGTTGGTTGTGGGATAGCTGAACATTTCTGGGGGCATGGGGGAAACATTGTTGGGTACATTGGTCGGCATTTTCCCTGGAAACATGTGTACAGAAACATTTGCTAGAATTATGGTTACATATATCCGAGTCTGTCCTGAAAACATGGGAGGATTTATCCGGGACAGAATTATGAGAATGGAGGGGATTACCGAGAGGGAGTTGCTTGGACTGGTCTTCTTTCGTTGGTTGAGGCATTTTTTTACTGAATGGGGTGAGATTTTGAGGGAACTCAGGGCAAGGGGATGGTTTAGGAGTCACCTTAGTGCTAGCTGCAACTTGGTAACCCTGACTCAGGGTTTGTTGAGGGGGAAGGTGTTTTTTTTTCTTATGAATGGGTTTCTGCGTGATGGGTTTGTCAGAGGCTTTGGGTTGGAATTTGTTTTTGAATGAGATCAGCCTTTGGCCGCAGTCGACCTGGGCCTGGAGTTTTTGAAGGAGGTCCACTCCAAGGAAACCATCGTAATGTTTACTATCTATCTATCTATCTATATGCTCAGGCCCAATCCCCATTTTGGGGTAGCCGACTCAAGACAGAGCAAGAACAGGGAAAACACAAAAACAACATAAAACAACAAATAAACACAGATAAAAAGCACAAACTCACACACATCCAGGTCACCCAGGAGAAGACCCAGAGACCAGGGTCACCAAGGTCGCTCCAGCACTCCCCCGGCCCCCGACCACCCGGAGAGGTTCCGATCTCGGCAGGCAGACATGCAGCGGAGCCAAAGCCACAAGCCCTCCCACCACACTTCCAGGCGCACCCTTCATATTAATCGTCTCCCCGGGCCAGGCGCCTGATGGACTATTATCTAGTCCAACTTGCGCCCGACCCTTTACTCCAAATGACCACGTGTTCACTCAACTATTCACAAGCATTCTCCATTCACTCCTGTCCACCAACACTTCCCCTGCCTGATCTATGGTCATTCCTCTATCATCCAAAGCCTTTCTTACACAGTCTCTCCATCTCAATGGGGATCTTCCTGCCCTTCTGTCTCCCCTTGTACCTGACTCACATATTCTCTTTGTAAGCCTTTCATCTCCCATTCGTTCAACATGACCATACCAGCTCAGCACCCTTCTGTCCACTCTGGCTGAGTAATGTTCCTGCTGCCCCACTCTCCTACGTATCTCTTCATTCCTCAATCTGTCTCTACGAGTAACTCCACACATACTCCTCAAGCAGCTCATCTCCATCACATCCAGCCCTCTTTTCTCCTTTTTCTTCAGAGCCCATGTCTCAGCCCCATACATCACTGTTGGCACAACAATTCCTTAATACAGTGCACTTTTTACTTTCACTCCGAGATTTATCGTCTTCCACATACTTCCCATTGCTCCGAAAACCTTCCTTCCTTCACACACTCTCTGTTTTACCTCCACTTCTATACCTCCACTCCTGCTTATCGTTCCTCCTAGATATTTAAAACACTCTACTTGTTCCAATATTTCCCCATCCAGCCTCACATCTAGATTCACCCTATGCTCTCCCCTATTACACACCATTACTTTACTTTTATTGACGTTCACCTTCAGTTTCCTCCTTCCACAAACCACACCAAACTCTTTGACTACCCGCTGCAGTTTCTCATCAGAATCCGCCACCAATGCTGTGTCATCAGCGAACAGCAACTGATTCAACTCCCAATCTCCACCATTCTTCCCTACTAAACCCAATCCTCTTCCCATAGTTTTCCTTTTCACCTCCCTCACCACACCATCCATAAACATATTAAACAGCCATGGTGACATTACACAACCCTGTCGCAAACCTACCTTTACCTCAAACCATTCACTCAACTCACCATTTCCTACTCTCACACATGCTCTGCTCCCTTCATAAAAACTCTTAACTGCTTCTAACAAATTTCCTCCTATTTCATAAATCCTTAACACCTTCCACATTGCTTCACGGTCCACACGATCATACACTTTTTCCAAGTCCATAAATGCCCAAAATATCTCCTTATGCTTCTCTAAATACTTCTCGCATAACTGTCTTACTGCAAACATCTGATCCACGCACCCTCTTCCCCTCCTAAAACCGCACTGTTCTTCTCCTATTGCAACTTCCGTACACTTTATTATCCTCTCTATCAACACCCTGCCATACAGCTTTCCAACCACTGACAATAAACTAATACCTCTATAACTTGAACACTCCTGCCGATCTCCCTTCCCCTTGTACAACGGCACAATACATGCACTCTTCCAGTCTATTGGTACCATTGACACAGCAAAGCACACATTGAAAAGTCTCACCAACCAATCTATTATCACATCTCCACCCTTCTTTATACACTCCACAGCAATACCATCCAAACCTTCTGTTTTTCCCGCTCTCATTTGTTTCACTGCTTCTTTCACCTCATTTTCCTCAATCCTTTCATTCATTCCCTGCCACCTGGGTGGCCTGGGTAACCTATCTCCATCCACCTCTGCTTCAATCACTGCTTCTCTTCCATCTCTTGTATTTAACAAAGATTCAAAATACTCGGCATATCTTTTCCTCACTTCAACTGGTTCCACTAGTAATTCTCCATTTTCATCTTTCACTGAATCTTCCCTCTTTTGTCCTCCTTTCCTTACTTTATTTACCTCCTTCCAGAACATCTTCTTTCGTTCTTCAAAATTCTCACTCAACCTTTGACCCCACCTTTCGTTTGCATCTTTTTTCGCTTCTCTAATTTTCCGTTTTGCCTCTCTCTTTTTCTCCTTGTACCTCTCCCATACCTCAACACTACCATCCTGTAAAACCCTCTCAAAACACTGTCTCTTCTCCTCAACTGCCTTTCTCACCGTATCATTCAACCACTCGCTTCCCTTCCTGATACCTCTGCCTCCTACTTTCCTTTTGTCGCATACTACCTCTGCACTTGCTTTCACTCCTTCCTTAAACTGTTGCCATTCAACCTCTACTTCTCTCTCTTCCATCTCTCTCACTTCCATCCACTTTTCATTTAGTCTTTCCTTGTACTCCCTCTCTTTTTCACTCTTCTCTAATTCACTAACTTTTATTACCTCTCTTACTTCACGCTTGTCTCCTATTCTCCTGTAACTCTTAACTCTTAGCTTTCCCTCCACCAGGTAATGATCTGACATACCCTCCGCCTCACCTCTCATCACATTCACATCCAGCAGTCTACACAATCTTTCCCTTGTCACCAGCACATAATCCATCAATGCCCTCTCTACAATTTCTCCCCTCACAAGTCTATGCCAGGTATACTTGTGTATACGCCTTTTTTTGAAGAACGTATTACCTACACTCAATCTACACTCTTCACATACATTTTTCAGTCTTTCTCCACTCTCGTTTACACCATCCACACCAAAACTACCGATGACTCCCTCAACAGGCTCATTTCCTACCCTAGCATTTAGGTCCCCTAAAACTATAACATTTTCATTTTCATCAAACCCTTGTAGACAATCTCTCAAATCCTCCCAGAAACCCTCTACCTCGTCTAACTCTCTTTCAATTCCTGGTCCATACGCACTTACAAAAACCCACCTTTCACCCTTAAACCACATTCTCACCCACATTAGCCTTGATGACACCTCTTTCCACTCTTTAATAAACTCTCTCAACTCCTCCTTCACAATAATAGCCACTCCTTCTTTCCCCCTGACTCCCTCGTCTACTCCAGACTTTCTACCTATCACGTTTCCAAAATCCACTTCTCCCTCTCCTTTCATCTTTGTTTCATTCAGTGCAAGGACATCATACATCCTTCTTTCAAATAACCTTCCAATATCCTCTCGCTTCTCATTCGTACTACATCCACGCACATTCAAAGCTCCTATTCTTAGGGTCCGGGACCACGAACGCGTTCCCTCGCCCCTATCTCTGTCACTGTAATGTTTACAGTGGGAGGAAAATACTGTGAACGTGTGATAACAACGAGCATGGAGGGCAGGAGTAGTTACTGATAGTGGCAAAGTGTCTCCTAGGAGATTTAAGTAAGTATCAGCAGCTGAGATTAGTTCTGCTTTGGTGGTTAACAAGGGGCCAAATAGTCGGTGGTGTTGATCATTGGGAGGTTTGACGTACCTCCCAACCTACCAAATAGGAAAACCTACTATTTGGTAGTAGTCTTGGAAAATCCAACGTCAAGGCTATTAACCTAATTGCAATGACGACTTGTCTATTTTGACTGCTATGTCGTCATTCCAACCGCGGTTAAAAAGAAAACGTCTAGAGTCTACTCCTTATCTTGCTCTAGGAGACGTTGTACATTAACCAAAACTACCACCGAAGGTGAAAAAAGCATAGAAGAGAAGAAAAAGGGGTTTACCTTAGTTACCGCTTAAGGCCCATCCTGTGTTCCGTCATGTGCAGATCCCTGTCGAACGTGCGCATGAGCGACCCTCTCTTGTCATCACATCTCACGTCAGCAGAAGAACGCGGATGGGCAGGGGTCCGGCGTGAGGGAGGGTATTATGTACGTTGGATTTTCCAAGACTACTACCAAATAGTAGGTTTTCCTATTTGGTAGGTTGGGAGGTACGTCAAACCTCCCAATTTGTTAGTAGTCTTGGCAAATCCAACGTCAAGGCTGCATAACAAATAGGAGGACATCCAAGCCCAACCTACCAAAAAAACCAATGCATAAAACAAAATTACGAATGACAAAGACACAATGTAAACAAGAGAGTTTAATAAAAGAGTGAAAAACTGAGGAGTAGCTAAAAAGAACAGTTTTAACACATGCCCGTCATTCATAGTAATGCAAAAACATAGACTTGTCTGAAACCAAAAAGGTACTGTACCCAAAATCCCTTTTCTTCAAAAACCAACAAAAACACTGAACACAAGAACAAAACACAATTTTCAATGTGGCAAAAACACTTATGTACTGGAACAATACATAATCCCAAACTTGCAATCCAGTGTTGCAAACCCATACACCCCCCCCCCCCCCCCCTTTGTCAAAAAAAACAAAGGAAAAGAACGAGGGACAAGGGGGGAAGACCAGGGATCTTCGCCAGAGCACCAGGAAACACGACCCCCGAGAGCAATCACCGGCCGAGGGGGTCGAACACTGGACACGGAGAGGTAGGAGGAGATGAAGGAATTGATAGAAGACCACAAAACCGCGGAGGCGAAGGCAGGGAAGGATCGACGTGGCAGGAACCGGAAGGAGGCAGCAAAGGATCTGACATCGCGCGCAGAACCCCTACAAACAGGGTGACGGGCACGAACGGTCCGACAAACGTGGCGGCCCAGCTGCACCTGCTAGAGCCTCCCACCTGTCCGAGGAGACACCCACACAGCAGTACCCGAAGGCGGCGCCACAGACGCAACAGAGGAGTGCAAGGCTGACACCGGGCACAACACATGGCGAGGATGCCCACGCCGTAAAGCCTGGACGGCGAAAGGCTGGAAAACGGGGGCCTCCCTCCCATGCGTGGTAACAAAAGGTGGGGAGGAGGCGAACGAGACGCCATGCAAGGCCGGGAGAATCGTACGCAGTCCCGGGGCCGTGACAATGCCGCTAGTGCAGACACCCGATCCCCAGTGGCCAGAGCGACAAGGAAGAGTGGACGCCCGAGCAACGGAACCGGCGTAGCGGCCCTCGTATACGTGGGGGAAGCCAGAAGGACCAGAGCCCGCCCCAGATCCCACAGCGGAGAGACCTGGCGCGGAGGCGGTCGATCCCGGAAGGCAGCCGTCAGGAAGGAATCCAGCACCTGTGGCGGAACGACCAGCCCAGCGACGGACCCAAAGAACCCCCCGGACGGCAGACAAGTGGGTACGTATAGCGTCGACTGGAAAGCGACGTGTACGGAAGAGGTGAAACAAGGAGCGTAGGACGAGGGAAGGAGAGCCAACTGGCAGGCGAGTGGCCTGTAGCCACCTAGTAAAAAACCTCCAGCGGGACCCGTAAGGCCCCCAAGGAGAAGACGGCCAGGAATGCTGCAGGAAGTCAGTCAGGGCCCGGCCGGGGACCGGGAGCCACCGTGCCTCATGAACAAGCACGATGCGAAGGCCAAAGAGGTCCGCAGGACCCCAACCTAGCCCAAGTGGAAGCCGGAGACAGGTAGAGGGACCGGACCCGGGCACCACCGCGGCAACCGGGCGGACCAAGTCCGTGCCGGCCACAGAGGCGCGAGGAGCCAGACGCAGCCGTGGTACAGCCGCAGCTTCGCGAAGACTGGGCACATCAACAGCGCGTCTGGTGGCGGAAAGATGGATATCGACCGCCACCTGTACCAGGCGACCATGAAAGCGTCCGGACCCCCCCCGGAGCGCGAGGCCGGAGGGAGAGGTCCAGAGGCAACTGGCGCGGCACCCCCAATGCGAACAAGGCGACCTCCGGAACACCTCAGGAAGCCGCGAGGTCGGCGAACACAGTCCGTTTCATCGCCCATTCTACAAGAACGCCCTGCCCTCTCGACAGGGCGGCCGCCCAAAGGGTGGCAGGCCCGGGCAGGGAGGAGGCATGCAAGGAGAAGGGGTGTCGGTCCGCGAGGAAGAACAACTCCACCGAGACCCCTAATAGAGTCAACGACCTGGAGGACCCCCACATAAGGAAACAGGGGACAGCTTGTCTGAGTGTCCAACCCGAAGGCCACCGACTCACCCCGAAGGGCCAGCGCGTGGTCCCGCAGGAAGAACAAAGGAACCAACAATCCGAGGGCATAGACAGGTAAGAGGAGGGAGACCCACCCATCTGCCGGGAAGTGGACGTCCCAGGTTCGATTGGGAACCTCACCCAACCTCGCTCGACGTATCTGTGGTTACCCAGACCGTCGGCGGGGGGGGGCGGTCCAGGGCACAGCCGCAGAGAGCGAGCCCCGAGCAACCCAGCGACCGAAGCGTCGGCGAACGGTACGCGGGAGCGGCAGGAGCCGATCCATAGGGGCAACGGAAACACCGCGGTGCCCATGAGGAGGAGGCGGCGTAGCCAGAGGCTCCCTAAGGGAAGGGGCAGAGCGGCCCAATGCAGCGAACCCACGAATGAGTCCCAGAGCCACCCCGGGAGGGAGACCGAGCAACACGGCGAGGACCGTCCACCGAAGGTGCACCGCGGCCGGCAGACCCCGGGGCACCGTAGCGCCGGACAAAACCCATGCGAGACCGACCCATGGCACGACACGCGACGGGGTCAAGCGTGACTTGGGAACATCGAAGGGGAACCCTAACCGTGCGATGTCGCGAACGACCGTGAGGGCGTCGCCAATGCACAGGCCTAGGGCGTCGGAAACGACCAACCAAACGGCCAAGGAAAACAGGAGCTGGAGCCCGCTCCTGAGGAGAGGACCCAGAGCCTGCCCCACCAGTGCGGAGAAGATCTGCGGCCCGATGTGGAGACCGAAGGGAAGGCCGTCGAACAGGAACACACGATCGGAATTCCGAACGGCCAAGAATCGCTGGAAGCGAGGATGGAGAGGAACGAGCCAAGACACATCCTGGAGGGCCAGCGACACTACCCACGACAGAGGGCACAGGGCCAGGCGTACCAGGGGTACCGGCAGCATCCGAAACCGTGTGTGCACGATGTGCCCGTTGAGGGCCAACAGATCCACCACCGGTCGCATCGCGTCGCAGGTCGGCGACGGAACCAGAAAGACACGGGAGAGGAAAACCGGGTGACCGGCGGTCAACTCCCTCGACGCTACCCAGCTCGGGCATGGAAGTGAACACGTGGGCCACCTCTGAAGAGATGGGCCGTTGTCGGTGACAAGAGCGGAGTGGGGGTCTGGACGTCCACCTCCAGGTGAGACCCCTCCACGCAACCCGCCGCCCCCAACGTCCCTCGCGGCTACCGAGGGGCGCAAGGGCGAAAACAACCCGAGGGAGCACCCGAGAGGAGGGGAGCGACCCGGTAAGACCAGGCGAGAAGGAGAACAAGGAGGCCGACCCAGAGAACTACACATTGTGTTGACGTGGAGGTACCCCCGGTACGGGCCGTGCGGGCATGAGCGCCACGTTGACCTCCTCTACCCCTGCCCCCCCCCCCAACCTCGTCGAAAAGGGCGGGCCACCCCAACCCCAGGCCGGCGCGGGGCTGACCCCTTCGAAGGGCGGCCGGAAGCGGAAGGCCGGCCAGCCCCGACACAGAGGGGATGAAAGGGGCAAGAACAGAAGTACGAGGCGGAACCGACGCACAGGCCAGCAACGTCCCAGTCCTGCGCCCGTGCAAGGCGGCAGCACTTGCAGCAGCACCCCGAAGAGGACCGGCAGAAGGACGGGACCGAGAAGACCCCGCGCGCGGCACAGCGCGTCGGTGCGTGACGTAAGCAGGGGCCGTAATGACACAGCGCGGCGTCGCGTGTCGGAAGCATGGGCCGCCGACAGAGAAGCGTAGCATTCCCAAGCATCCTGCTTAAAAAACCCCGACGTATATAGCGCAGAGTACAACAAACCCTGACGAATAACCAAGGGGGCCGGCCAGCAGAACGAAGACCGTACCGTCGTGCGGTGCCGAGTTGCCGCGCACAAAACCGCCTTCAGCTCGGGAACCAAAGACACCGCGAGCCGAAGGTGGACCCGCTGAACGCGGTCCAAACCCTCGCGAAGATCGCCTGGCGCAGACGCCTCGAAAAGCCGCAGGTGGTGAACAGACGTCTGGAGGGAACCTAAAGACAAGACAATAAGTCCGTCACCCTCCGTCGCAAGGGAAAAACCTCGGCGACAGAGGGCTGATCCGGGTGAGAGAAGAACGGGGTAGCAATAGAACAAAGTTCAAGAACGGGCGCGCTCATCCAGGACCAGAACGCGCCGTCCAACCCGCCTACAGACACAAGAGGAGGCAAAAGCAGGGACGACTCCGGGGGAGGGACGGAAGGAGAGCCGTCGACGGATCGGTGTGTGAAGTCGAAGGCCTCAGCAAACCAGGCCTCCAATGGGAGAGGGTGACCGAGCATGATGGCTAAGCCAGGCGTACCGGCGTCGCACAAACCTGTCCCATAGGAGGACAGACCCATCAACACAGCCAGGGACTGAACAGCCGGAAGGATGTCAGGGCGGCTGAAGTCTGACCAGAGCGTAGGCCTGCAGAAGGGAGGGGGACCGTAGCAGGGGTAGGTAGGGTGAGGTGCTGAGGGTGAGGCACCGCCAAGAAGGGCGAGAAGAGGGAGTCTTCCATCGACTCCAAGCGCCCGTCGAAGCGTGACACAACCCAGCCCTGCATAGCCGACAATTGAACCAAGAGAGGCTACCCCTCCCCCAGATTGGTCGGCCCGCAGGGGCGAGCGTGAGCGGGAGCGAGACCCACGACACGAACCAGCAGCGTCGCGGCCCAAGGAAGGCGAGCGACGACGGTTGTGTCGCCGTTGAGGGACTCGTCCCCGATCACGAACGGCCGAGGGGGATTCGGTAGCTATTTCCACACGCGTCTCCATTAAACACACTGAGGAGCCCATTTACGTGTGCCCTAGATCACGTAACATCTGTCTAACAAAAAAGAAGGCCAGATAAGCCGAAACGAACCTAAACAGGGTGAATTAAAGGAGCACAACAAAAGCGACTGCATTCAATGGAGCACGTGAAAAAATGATGACAAGAGAGGGTCGCTCATGCGCACGTTCGACAGGGATCTGCACATGACGGAACACAGGATGGGCCTTAAGCGGTAACTAAGGTAAACCCCTTTTTCTTCTCTTCTATGCTTTTTTCACCTTCGGTGGTAGTTTTGGTTAATGTACAACGTCTCCTAGAGCAAGATAAGGAGTAGACTCTAGACGTTTTCTTTTTAACCGCGGTTGGAATGACGACATAGCAGTCAAAATAGACAAGTCGTCATTGCAATTAGGTTAATAGCCTTGACGTTGGATTTGCCAAGACTACTAACAAATAGTAAGACTTGAACAAACATGACTTGGCAGCTCCCGTGTCGATTATCAAGCGGACAGGAATGTCCTTGATTTTGGCCATGTAATAAATGGGGGCAGTGCGGTCAGTTATGGCGTCCCCCGCCGAGGCCATCTTGGGCTTGGGTACTTTAAAAATCCTGGGAATCGGTATCTACCTCCTCCAGGGTTTCCTCGGTATCCTCTGAGGTCATGTTAGGGGCTATTTCTCCAGTGTGTCTTTCTTCCATCTCTTCCTCTTTTCCCAACTCCTCTTCATTTACAGAAATGCGAGGAGTAAAGGGGCGAGGTTTGGCAGAGTCACGAATTTGATGGAAAGCACACTGAGCATTACAGGCAGGGAAATCATAGGGGTTGATAATTACTAAGGTAGGGTTTTTACTTTGGTAGGTGTTGTAGTTTCTGTTCCGGTTGAAGATTCTGCGTGGCTGGGTAGGTTGGAATCGGGGTCTACTGGGTTGGGGCATGCCGGAAGGGTAGGTGGGTCTGTTGTGGAAGGATAGGCTGGGTAGGCATTCTTGGAGTTTTGGTGGTCGGGTTGCTGCGGGTGCGTGGGAAACCTCTTGATTGCAGCGATTTGTGTGGGTGTTTCTGTGCGCACGGCCAAAATACGTCGGATCGTGATGAGATCTTTTTGGTATCCGACGAAATCGTGCACACGGAAATGGTCTTTTACTGTTGAGGGCAATATTGACACAAGGTTGACCAGAATTTGCTGTTCTTGTTGGATTCTGGTCAATGTGGGGAAAGAAACTTTTATGTGTTGGGCAATCTTATTCACTGTGGCATCTAGATAGCCTTCGAATTTAGTGTCTTGGATACGGGTGTGGGCCACGAAAACGCCCAACGAAGGCTTAATGGCTTCTATCACTATTGGGTGAAATTTGTCCCAGGTGAGAGCAGGGTGCACTTGATAGGCAACCAGGGAAACGGCTTTTCCCAGGTGCGTTAATGTTACGGCTATTTTTTCTGCATCCGTGGTATAAACTAGGTCAAGTACGGGTTTCACTATGTCCATGAATGTTTCGATCTCATAAGTTTCTCCATCATAATGTGGGATGGGAATGTGAGAACGGTGCGCCATGATGTTATCGTGTTCTGGCTGTTCCAAACTTGCAATGTAATGCAACCTTTTATCCGAATCAAGAACCACCGCTGCCGCCAATGTTATGCCCTGTTTTTCTACAGGATTAACTTGGGTGATGTGGGCTCTATCTGACTGGGTATATAAGGCTGCATGCACAATACAAGGTATGAGGAATAGAGAACACAAAATAAACACACGACACACGATCACGTTTATTGAAGTAGGTGAATAAGGAGCATAGAAAGATAGTAATACTCGTACAAAACAAATAATATAAGGGAACTGCTAGCATTAGCGGATCTGGATGGAGCCTAGTCTCCCACTTCCAACGTTCAGGTATACTCTTCTGATCACTGGTTTAATTAGCAAGTTTTATATTACTGGAAGACCTCAATGTACTTATGGATTCAATTTCACTAATTAGATTTCTTACTGGCAGGTCGGGTGCACAAGTAGTAGTTCACAGTTAGAATTAGACACGCGTATATTTTAGAACACGGAAATTCTAGTAACCTCAAGGGGGTACTGATCTAAGATTTATATTCTTATGGCAGAAATACGTAGAACACAAATCAGTGGGCGAACGTTAGATATCACTAGGGTTTTAATATCTGAATAAGGTAATTACGAGAGTCAATGTCGCCTGTTAATTAATGAACACTGATACGCTTAGTACGTCCCAAATGGAATGGTTAAATATGAGTTACACTGGGCAAAGTTATAGCCACTTCATAGAAAAGTTAATAAGTGAATCGAACTAGTACTATAACACGTTAGTACTAATTATATGAATTTTGAATAGTATTTGTTGGTCTGGTCCTGGTTATCTTGCTTCCGGTGATGTTGGGGGCTAACGACTGGTTCCTCGGCCGTCCAGGTGGTCCAAATGTAAGAAGTTCTCAAGTCGGATCTCTTGGCGATCGGTGCTGGCTACACACTAATATACCCACTAATTTGTGTGAAGGTAATAAGGTGCACGTCGGTACTTGTACGTGGACAGATGCTTCTATTTTAATCTCTGCCACGGAGTCTGCCGGCTCTGGAATCTCTCAACTCAGGAACAACACAAGGGCAGAGCTAGAGGTTAACTTCAGGGTGGGGACCACTGGTTGGTGTCTAACTTTCAACTGATTTTACTGGGGGCGGGAGCTGGGTTTATAGGCTCGGTTCTTGACCCTGTAGGCCATAGGGATCTCGAGTCTTATGGACTTATTTGAGCTCTCAATATATATGGGGACTAGGTAAGATGGTGATTACTGTTGTGGCACATGGCTATAGGAAGCCTTCATATTGTGATATAACTGAGCCTTAGTAAAAGGTACTATTTTGGCTATACTGGAAGTATTTATGGGAGGGAGACTGGATCTACTTTGCGGGGAGGACTGGGACAGCTGTGATAGGGGCGTCTCTCTTTTTTTTTTTTTTTTTTTTTTTTTTTTTTTTTTCTATATTCCAACTTACTTCCTCTCGGGCATAGGCTGAGAACCTTAACATTCACCGCTTTACAATGAACAGTGAAGCCCGTGAGGTCTTGTTCCAGTCTAGGGAGTGAGACATGTGAAGCACGTAGAGTACAACGAGCACCTGCCATCTTGCCTTCACATGAGGCACAGTGCTCACTCATGGCCCGAAACGACCCCATCTCTGAAGCCACCTCGTTCCCGTGCTTCACTGTCTCACCCCCTACACTCGGACTCTCACACTTACACACACACAACGCCACCTGTTGAGCACATAACAGATATTGCTCAGTCTTCATTCTATGGCATAGCTGAGGTGCTAATTTGACTATCTGAGTATGCAAGACAGGTGAATGGGTTATTGTGGGTAAAGAGAGGTGAGTAAGGGGGTTAGACATGCATGGTTAGTTCATTGATAGGAAGAATTCCTGGGCTACCTGGCAATGACCCGGAAGTCAAAACAGGGGTCAGGTATACCTCCGCGGGGTGGGGGTCTCCCTCCTCGGGTGGGTAAAAAGGGGTAGCCGGGCGCTCTCTCTCTGGGATGGTCGTCCGGCGGCTGTGGCTAGGGGCTTGCCATATCACCAGTGTTTGTAATAACCCTCTGTTTATGAGACAGATGCGGGTCTTCTTAATATCCAAACCGAAGGTGCCTTGGCTAGCTGGTTTTAATCGGTTGGTTGTTAATCATAGGGTTTGCTGGATGTGGTGGAGACTGGTTGCTAACTCTGCCACATTTATCTGGAAGTATGGCAATAGGAGTTAGTTACTGGTGAGGCGGCTAGCCTCGCACCGACGACCATTGGGTGCAGGGTTGTGAATAGATTGTAAGAGAATAGATGGCATGCAAGGGGTTAGTAAAGTTCTAATGTTGTTCTGGCCTACTAAGGGGAGGCAGGCTGGATAGGGGTATATATATAAAAGGTTGGAGAGCGTTAGCAACGGAAAAATCAAGGATCTTCAAGAGGTATGAGAGAGAGGCTAGGTCGGACAAGAGTCGAGAAGCGTGGGGTATTTTAATGAGAGGGGGGGAAACTCACGGGGCTACAGGGAAATTTTACCCTAAGGTCTCTGGGCGTGGGGATGGCATTAGGCTGCAGTTGATATTGGAGTTTGAAAAGGCAGTGAAAGTACGTTAGCCAAATGCTACCGGGGAATGCAACTATGGGGTGGTATATGAGTCTGGAAAAGATAGAATTATGTGGATTGTGGGGCTGGGGGGGGGGGAGAAGGAGGTGAACTGTAGGTGTGTGCTTGACTGTGGGGAAAAACATGGTGTATTATTCTTCGTCAGTACGAGGGGTTATGGATACTATTAGTTGGCACGAGTTTTTGCACGTCTAGTTGTCCCTGGGAACTGCGTTTTCTATGAAAGATATACCAAGGAAAGCGGCAGTTCGTAGGGGTACTTCGTTATTGTTTCGAGGTACTTATGACAGATACTGGTAACAAGGTTATCTATACAATCTCTGGTTGGGGTAAAAATTACGTTATAGCATGGCAGCTAACATCTGTAGTCATGGCTGTCTAAGTCTTACGGGGGCAATGGTTCTATATCCTGGTGTACCCGTGGGTATCTTAATTTCTTATAAGTTGGGACATGTGTTTTTTAACATCTACTTCTCGGATGTAAGAACATACATAGATATATGGCTGTCTGATTTGTTGGCATTGGCTCAACCTAGGGACAGGGCATGGGTGTTTTTAATTTGAATTTATATTCCTGTTCATCATCATGTAGGTAGAATCGGGCGGGTAAGAGGTGTAGGACATGAAGCAAATTGGCGTAGTGTGGACTGTGGATACGAAGGAGGTAAGTGGAAGATGTATAACAATTGTGGAAAAGTAAATGGAAAAGGTGAACACAATGGCGGATAAAGATACTTAACCTAAGGATTGAATACATAGATTTTATGGGGGCGATGGGTCTTCAGAAACTTAGTCTGGCAAGACAAGGTATGTTAGGGTATGTTAATATTAATATCTTAAACCTAGGGACAGAGCATGGGTGTATTAACTTCTAAGGTATATAACATCTACTTCTCGGATGTAAGAACATACATAGATATATGGCTGTCTGATTTGTTGGCATTGGCTCAACCTAGGGACAGGGCATGGGTGTTTTTAATATGAATGTATATTCCTGTTCATCATCATGTAGGTAGAAGTGTAGGACACGAGGGGGTAGTGTACGTGAGGTGTGGAAAATGGCCAGTTTAGAAGCGGTAGGTAGGTGCGGCTTGGAGCTGCTTAGCCCTGCGGGCTTGGGCCTGTCTGAATTGGTTGGCTCGGTCAGCTGGTCCTTTCGTTCTGTGGACCTTTCTTTCGGGTGTTTCTGTGTGGTGTTCGCTCGTGGCTTCTGTGGTGGGCTTCTCGTTCTGGGGCATTTTAATTACAGACTCACTATCGTTCGCCAGGGGAAAAATCGACACCTAAATAGCACTAAAGGTCTAAATATTGACGAATAAATGGGGCAAAAGGTCTTAAAATTGACTAACTAATGGGGCAAACATCTTAACATCTGAAAATGAATGAGGCTAAACATGAGGGAGAAAGTGGTCCAGAAAACCGGCCCATCCACCCTTAAGTTTATTCAGAACCTATGGGGGACAAGGTTTAATGAGATATATTTTTACGTTTTATTTACTACAGAACCTTCCAAAGCTGAGAAAGATTGTTTATTTTTAGCGAACATAGTGAGAATAACATCTTTAAAATTCGCTAAAATAACTTTATAGCTACCATTTGACAATTTTATTAATTTTCTGAATTACATAAATTATGGGATTCAGATGTATCACTGAAATATCTGTATTACTTGTGTCTACGGACCATTCTTATGTTGAGGACAAAAGTCTAATATTAGCCAATTTGAAATGCTTATATTCCCTCCCAGTAAAATGATGTCATGTTCCATTATATTCTGGCTATCACTAAATAAATGGGTGAGGGCTGGTCCTATCCAGAGTGAGGTTTGGCATCCTGTACCCAACCTTAGCCGTTTCTGTCTGTCCCTTTTTCTGTCCTACTTTTTCCTTCTGGGGGCTAGGAATCCTCCTCCCCTTGTATAATTGACCTATAGTACAAGACAAGACAGAGTAAAGGGTGATGGGTGAGGGAACGGGAAAGTGGTCCTGAATCCTAAGAACTGGAACTTTAAATGTTGTTTCTGTTCGGGCTCTGTCTCAAGTCGGCCTTCCCCAGTTATGGGGTATGTGCCTGAGTACTTACATACATACATAGCCTACATATACAGTATACATCACTAAATAATTGGTTAAGTTTCTGAATATCCATGAGAGTGTATCGGAGGATTTATGGATCAGACTGTCTATTTTCTATTTCTTACCTCATTGTTGTTTCCTTGCTATGTTTGTAGTTCTTGCGATAGCTGTAAGCATGTTCATTAGGAAATATATTTGTTGAGGTTTGGTTTAAGTAAACACTGTTGGTTTTCTTATTTATTTACCAAGTAAATAGAGTTCTGTAGCGGAGTTAACTTTTGAACAGAGTTAACTTTAACTGTAAGCTTTGTGAAGGCACTGTATGGGAAGTACCTGTAACTTTAAACAACTCTATAAAGAGGGCAACTAAGACAAATGAGTTATATTTCCTGTACAGGTAATCTGATATTTCTGTAAAATAATAGTATACGTTAGGAAAAGAGAACAAAGTATTAACACACACTTTAAATACGTTGCAGTATCGATACTGTATAACCCTATAACACTGATTTATACCTTGAGCCTTGAAGGAGTGGACCTTCCTGGGGCTGTGTGAGACCAGTGTGGTGTGATACTTTAATTAGTTGCTGGCAATCTTCTTGGTGTTCCGGCAATGGTCTGTGAATCATGTAAGGAGGTGTGGGAACCTCGCTTACATTGCAGGTTTTAGACCAAGGCTGTTTATAGGTGAGGTTATGATCTTCTATGGGTAAGATCATACCAGCTAGAAATGTACAGTTGAGTACTATGATAAATGTATAACTGTTATAGTGTTGTGAGATACATGTTATATTATGGTTAAACTACAGTGTACAGTCGCTCAAAATGCTCTGTTACAAGAGTTAGAGGATTAAATGAGATAGTTTTTATCTCATTGATTCCTAGAGGTCCTTCATAAGCTGAGAAAACAGTGTAATGATAACCATTAAGACATTAAAATGCTTATGGATTTTTTGTTTGTTTTACATTTATATCGACTAGCCTATGTGACAGCCTTGTGCAACCTCTTAATATTGGCTGACAAGAATGAAATTATGCCAGCAGTGTTGTTGCTTCAGGAAGTGTCATTAAATAAAGGGTTCTACTTCTTTCAAATATGATGTTTAATTTTTCTCCTTTGCCATAAAAGCAACCTAATATAATATATCAGTTACACCAGTTGCAAGGCAGAATATATACCATTATATTTATGAGTTGTGGAAGAGTAAGAGAGCAAACAAGAAGTAAACTTTTCTCTTACCAGTACCCATTATAATTATGTATCTTAACAATTTAATATTTATTCAATTAATTTTCAGTTTAGTTGTAAAGTTACCCATATATAATTGATAAATGTATGCTTAAATTGTGAATTACAATAATATTCAATACAAAAATGGAATAAACCTTACATTGTGTAGATATATTAGTACAATTAATAACACAATCTGTTTTTCCTAAATTGTGTAGATGTAGGCCTACAGTATTAGTAAAATTAATATAAAAAACTGTCTTTATTTTCCCAACAACAGTTAAAATATATGTACAGTGCACTTCCATTATCCGCGCTCCTAGTATTCGCGATCCTTGCTATTCGCGGACACCCCTAAATATCCCATTACTCGTCTTCCGCGCAAAAAACCCAGCAAAATACCAGCTATTCACGGATTTGAATCGGGCGGGTCGGTGCGCATCCCGATTCTTGCTTTAGTCGGCCATCTTGCATTCTTGCGTGACGTCAACACAGCGTCCCAGCTGAGGCAGCAGTTCACAGACCAGTGTTGGAAAAGTTGAAAAACACCTGTTTACAAGCTTTTTTCTGCACAAACTTCTTATCTCCCGCATTTATTAGGGCCTTTAGAGTATTCAGTGATAGGGACAGTGGGCCTGATGGTAATCTATCTATCTATCTATCTATTGCCTGACGCCGTGATCCCCGAAGGGGTGGCCACGAACGAACCGCCCCCATGCACCTCTGTCCCCAGTCAGTCGACGCCCCTCCCCCCAACCAGCACCGCCTTCGTTCATGTAGTTCCTCACTCCATCCTTCCACCTCATATTCGGTCTACCTCTCCCCCTCTGTCCCTCCACCTCGCTCTCGTACACCCTCTTAGTCATTCTCTCGCTTTCCATACGTTCCATATGGCCGAACCATCTCAAGTTGTTCCTTTTCACACTTTCCAGCACATCTACCTCCACACCACACCTCCTTCTTACTTCCTCATTAGTCTGTCTATCCCTCCATGTAACTCCGCACGCACTCCTTAAGTAATTCATTTCCACTGCTCTCACTCTTGGTCTGAGTCTCTCAACCAACGTCCATGCTTCGCTTCCGTAAGTCAGTGTCGGGATTACCACACTGTCATGCAAGGACTTCTTCACTTCCATACTGACCACCCTATTTCTTGTTACTGCTTTTAGCGTTCCTACAACCCTCTTCCCCTGATGGTAATCAGGATGGAAATAAATGCCCGGGACCATCAAAACAGAGAGCAAGCGTACCGACGCTGTCGGACGAAAGCGGGCAAATTATGCCGATGCGCAGTGAAGAGTTAGTGAAAGGCTGATTGTTTTGAAGTTTAAAGTTGGTGAAAGAATTCTGAATGTGATATCTGCATATGCCCCACAGGCTGGTTTACAGAAAGAGATAAAAGAGGACTTCTGGAAAGACACCGTCAGTGTCATTTCAGGCCTCTCGGAGAACGAAATAACAATCGTGGGGGGGGACCTCAATGGTCACGTGGGAGCATCTGCAGATGGATACGAGGGGGTACATGGAGGAAATGGTTACGGAAGGAGAAATCTAGAAGGCGAATATATATTGGAGTCCTGCGTTAACATGGTTGTGTGCAACACAAAGTTCAAGAAAAGACAGAGCCACCTGATCACATATAACTCTGGGGTCTCCAGTAGACAGATAGATTACTTCTTGGTTAACAGGAAAGACTGGAAATTAGTTTGAGATGTAAAGGTCATCCCGAGCGAAGAATGTATCCCCCAGCATAAGCTACTTGTGTGCGACATGAGCTTATACAGAGATCCTAAGCGCAAGAAGGTTTACATACCCAAAAGGAAAGTGTGGCTGCTGAAGGACAAGGAAGTTAGGGATAGGTTTCATAGTGAACTGGAGGAAATTAATAGAAATAAGGAAGCTAGGCCTAACAATGTAAATAGCCAATGGAACTTTCTTAAGCAGCCTTATCGCTGCCACTGACAAAGTCTGTGGGAAAATAAAGGGTCACCCCAGGAATAAGACCTCTTGGTGGTGGAACGATGAGGTAGAACATGCTGTGAAAGAGAAAAGGAGATGCTTCAAAGCATGGAAGAAAGGAGGCAGCAGGGAGGAATACCAGGCAGTTAAACAAACTGCCAAAAGAGTTATTTACAATGCTAAAAATCGCATTAAGGACCTGGTCCTCGAACAAGTGTGTAACACTGACAATCCCAATGGGATCTTCAACCTAGCTAGGCGAGTTAAAAATGACAGTAGGGATATTATAGGTGAACAGTGTGTTAGAAATTATAATGGGAAGATTGTGTATGCAGAAAATGAAATCAGAGAAGCATGGAAGGTACACTATGAACGATTGCTAAATGTAGAGTTTGAATGGGATAAGGAACAGCTTTGTATCGAAAAACCAATATCTGGGCCCCCTCCTTTGATAGCACCAGCTGCAGTGAGCGACGCAATCAATTAAATGAAGGATGGTAAAGCTCCAGGTTGCTCCGACATTGTCGCTGAGATGATAAAAGCCTCAGGGGAGATTGGTGTAAACTTAGTCACTGAGTTGATAAACACCATTATTAAAGATGAGAAAATCCCAGATGATTGGCTCAAAAGTGTAATAGTAAATATATACAAAGGAAAAGGGGATGCGCTAGATAGAGGAAATTATAGGGTCCTGAAAATGCTTGACCAAATCATGAAGGTCTGTGAGAGAGTCCTTGAGGGTTTGATCAGGCAAATCATCTCTATTGATGATATGCAGTTTGGTTTTATGTCAGGACGTGGTACAACCGATGCTATCTTCATAGTCAGGCAGATATAGGAAAGATACTTACTAAAAGGCAGGGATCTTTACTTTGTGTTTGTAGACCTGGAGAAGGCCTTTGATAGGGTGCCTAGGGATGTTGTGCAGTGGGCTATGAGGAAACTTGCAGAGGTGGGCGCGCTCCTGTGGGACCGGTAATGCGGCAGCGCTCCGCGCTCATCAGACATAAGGTAATGCGGCAGCGCTCACGCGCTCCTTTTGTCAGCAGACCTGATGCGCTTCCCGCTCCGCGCTCCCAAAAATAGGTATATAAAAAACAAAACAAACAAAACAGCTTCTAGAAGTTATTTAATTATTTACCTTTGTCCTTTGTCTTTCACTCCACTAAATTCCAAGAATTCAAAACATTAAAAAAAACTCAAGTCATGGTGTCTTTCTGAAGTTTAACTGTTTAAGTTTCTCACTTTCTCAGTTTCTGTTATTCTTTATGTCATATCAATGCATCAAATGTCAATGATATGATATGAATCATAAAAATGCAAATGTCAATGATATGATAATGATATGATTGATATCATTGTGAGTTTGTGACATTGTGACTGTCCATTGATATCTATGATATGACATAAAAAATTACAGAAACTGTCCAAACTGAGAAACTTAAACAGTTAAACTTATCAAGCTAACATTCTAATAAGCCTAACAATACAATAACAACAATACAACATGATTAGTATTTAGTTGATTACATGATTAAATGAATAATAATTTAATATCATAATGTGACGGCACCACCACTACCCCAAACCCCTCCTCCCACCCACTCGCTGACTATCGGTCGCCTCACAAGGAAAAAAAAAAAAAATCTGTGGCGGCGAAACAATTGCACCAATCGGTTCCATATTTGTGTGACAAGTGCCTTACCCTTATGCCTTCCCTCCACCACACCCCCAACTGCCTCCCACAACCCACTTCCAGCGTATCCGTACGAAGAAAAGGAAAACAAATAAAATCTGTGGTGGCGAAACTACCTCACCAATCGGCTTCATATTTGTAACACGAGTCAATTACGCTTCTACCTTCCCCCAAACCACCCTCCCACCCATACATTCAAGTAACATTCCGATAGTATCGAACTATTGATACCATAATATCGATAGCAAAAGCCAAAAAAAAAAAAAAATAACAAGTTAACAACTGTAACACTGTCAGTCTGTCACTATCATAGTTTCACTGTATCACAGTTCACTAACACCGTGAGTAACACCGTACGAACGGTACGATGACTGTACACAATAATGACGTTCTTGTACCTGTTGTTGACAGGAAAAATCGCCTCCGGAGCGCCAGAAAGGAGCGCGAATTTCTAGCTGCGCTCCCCGCCTGCACTCCGATTTCAGAATTTTGCCGCTCCTCGCTCCGCGCTCCTCTATATTGGTAATGCGCACCGGATCGCAGAGCGCAGAGCGCCAAATGGCGCGCACCTGCCCACCTCTGGAAACTTGGTGTGGAAGAGTGGCTGGTGCGTGTGATAATGAAGATGTATGAGGATTCGCGAAGTTCAGTGAGGGTGAAGGGTGTACTGAGTGATGAGTTCGCAGTCCGTGTTGGAGTCCATCAGGGTTCAGTGTTAAGCCCCCTCCTCTTTATTATGGTCTTGGAGGCGCTGTCTAGAGTTTTTAGAGGCGGACTCCCGTTGGAACTGTTTTATGCAGATGATTTAGTCCTAATAGCTGACAGTATGCAGGATGCTGAGGCCAAATTCAGAGAGTGGAGAGAGGGCATGGCGAGCAAGGGTTTAAGAGTCAATATTAACAAAACCAAGGTTATGCATTGTAGATTGAGACGAGGCAATGTGGAAAGAGCGGTGCATACCCATGTGCAGTGTGTGGAAAGGGAGTGGGCGTTAACTCAATTCAATGTAGCATCTGTCGATGTTGGGTACACCATGGGAGTAAGCGCTGTAGTAGAATAAAGGGGCCCCTGCCGAAGGATAAGTCAGAAATAGAGAAATTTGAGTGCGTAGTGTACAAAGGCGAGCTTGTGTTAAGTGATGATCCTGTGGCTGTGAATTTTGGAAATGAGTCTTTGGAGCTGGTGAACAAGTTTTGTTACCTAGGAGATACCATCTCTGCCGGTGGTGGGGCCGAGGCTGCTAGTGATGGGAATTCCGGCTCTTTCAAGGGAGCCAGATCTTTCGGCTCCGTTCACTCAAGGGAGCCGGCTCTTTCGGCTCCCAAATGGCTCTTCATTTAGTATCACATTGTTTGTATATATAATGAGCCCAAAATTTGCAATATTGCACCATATGTTAAAAAAATTGTTGTAGTCACAATAAATATGAATTCCACAAACATATTTATTTCTGTAAACATCATAAATCATTCTCAATGCCAATAAGATTATGTATATTAAGCATTTACAGTTGGTGAAATTAAATTACCCTTACACATACATATTTTCCATTTGCAGTGTGATTGTAAATAACAAATATAAACTCCATTAGCTTAATATATAAAACAAAATAGAATAAATCTTAGCTATATCTCTATTTCTTATTACCAGAATTGCATTATTATTAATAAAACACACAGTAAACGGCTCTCAAATGAGAGCCAAATGGCTCTCATATGAGAGCCGGCTCCCATCGTTCACTTAACCTAACAAGTGCGCATGGGGGTAATTGGAAACGTCCCCCTGTGCTGACGTATTTGAGGTGTTTCCGTCACTAAAATATTCATTGTGCCATTAATAGCATTAATACTTATCCATATGCGCCTATTATGGGTTGATTATAAAGGTATTAACCTGAAACAACAATAAAACGAGTGAAAACAGCGTTTGGATGGTCAAAATCGGAGATATAGCCCGCGAGTTGTATAATGTATGGGTGAGGCAAGCTGCTTTCCCGCCAATTTCCCCCAAGGCCACTGAGACACAGTCGATCGATACTCTCTCTCTCTCTCTTGCACTCGCTTGCCATCAGTGATGACAACACCCTGCTTGCAACTCGCTAATGTTAGCACGAAAATATACCTCAGAATAAGGGAATAACAGGGAAAATAGGTGATAACTGAAGGAGAGGAGGAAAGTGGGGAAGGAGGGGAGGTAGAGGACTGAGATTTTGCATGGTCCAGGGGCCATTTTTTTTTTTCGATGTCAAAAGTTGATTTTTTTTTTTCACTCACTCTTAAGAGTCTCCCCGCAGTCCGCCGGGGGAACTCTTAACAGTCTCCCTGCAGTTCCCGGGTTAAAAGAGCCGGCTCTATGAGCCGGATCGTTCACGAACGACACATCACTAGAGGCTGCCACTGTTCTAGAATTAGGTATGGCTGGGGGAAGTTCAGAGAATGGATGCCAATCCTGACCATGAAAAGAATGCCTCTCCCCCTGAAGGGAAAGGTGTATGCCTCATGTGTTAGAAGTGCAATGACGTATGCCTCAGAAACATGGGCCGTTAAAGTAGAGGATGTCAACAGAATGGAGCATAATGAGATGAGAATGGTGAGATGGATGTGTGGGGCCAGGCTACAGGATAGAATAACAAATGTTGAGCTGAGGAGACGTTTAGGTATAAAGAGTATTAGCGAGGTGATGCGTACATGTAGACTGGGATGGTATGGACATGTGGAGAGAATGGATGAACAAAATTGGGTGAAAAAATGCAGGTCTGTGATTGTGGAGGGAGCTGCACCAAGGGGTGGACCGAGGAAGACCTGGGATCGGACTATACGCGCCGATCTCAAATCCAAGAACTTGACAAGTGAAGCAGCCCTTAACAGGGTTGCCTGGAATGCCGCCATTAGGACAAGAAACTGAAACTGCACTTATGTGTGGAACACTCAGTCTTAACCCTTAAAAAGCGGCTCTCCACTTAAGTCGAGTTAAATAAAGCTGGACTATGTGGCGGCGCTCGACATAACTCGAGTGGCAATTTCAGCACGTAATGTGGCTGAGAGAGAGAGACAAGTGGTGGCAGGAGACTAGCGAGCGTATGACTGCTCCAGACCACCGCGGCGAACCTACTGACACAAATCTCAGCTCCCTCCTCCCTCTCTCACTCGCTACATACTCAATTATGTACCGAAAGTACCGAATTACCTGCTTTTTGCACTCGCGTTGCACGGTTATTGCAAGAAAACTATCCATCATACAAGGATCGTTATGGTGTCATTCGAAAGCTCTGTTTATGCCCTTTCAGGAATAGATACTTGTTTTACGTTCTGGGTCTTATTTAGGCATGAAAATGATCACGTAAACAGCCCTATTTTGGCTAAAAACACCCCGCTGGGCGGTACACATAAATAAACCGCATAGGCCGCTCGTAAGGTGTTAAAATGTTATGTATGTATGTGTATGTAAGGCTAGCCTAGGCCTAATGACTGATTTCAAATAAAGTTTGTGTGGTAAGTTATCTCCGCATAATATGTATTAATAAGTATTCTCTTCAAATAATATGTATTATTGGATATATTTGGGGGGAAATGGGTACTTTATGGGTGACTGGATGAATATGGAATAAAGTGTGGTACCGGTACCGTCACTGACGGTACCTCACTTTGTTCCACCTTCTTCTAGGTCCTTCACCGTATCTGCTTAATCATATTAATGTCTAAAGTAGGTCAAAATAATGGTTTGAGGGTCCAAGATGGCCGAGTCAGGTACGAGCTAAGCCTATTTCCCATTGAAACCTATGTATCTAAACCTATATGCCCACGTATCCGCGTTTTCAAGTATCCGCGTACCGCAGTCGGTACCAGTTAGGCGCGGATACGGGGAGCCGACTGTATTATATACAATGATGATTACTTGTTAACTAATGACAGTTCTTGTTCTTATTCCAGGTTCACCACTGGAGTCACTCATCAGAAAGAGGCAACGTAGTTTATTAATCAATTAGTCAATAATGGTTCTTTCTAGTATGATCACATCTTGGTATGGGATCTTGGGCTTTGAATTATTTATATATCTGAAACATTGCTGTTAACTACCATACAAACATTTATTCAGACTCTGATAATAAGCAATTACTGTCCAGAAGAGTTATGATGGAGTTGTTGGAGGAAGGTTCACTTGTGAAGTTGGAGAGTGAAGAGACAACACAATGTCAAGAGGAAGGGTTGGACTCTGAAGGAACCAATGAAAGTAAATGTGAAGAGGAAGAGTGGCACTTTGAAGGAGCCAATGAAATTAAGTGTGAAGAGGAAGAGTGGGACTTTGAAGGAACCAATGAAATTAAATGTGAAGAGGAAGAGTGGGACTTTGAAAGAACCAATGAAATTAAGTGTGAAGAGGAAGAGTGGGACTTTGAAGTATCTGAGGAAGTGTTAGAGAGTGGAAAAGAGAAGACTGATAAAAATCAGCCTATATACTGTGTAGATGATATTCTGGAAAATAATTCAAGTGATAGTTCTGATGAAAATTATGAAAAAGAAATCCATGACACAGGAACCCTAAAGCAAAAAGACAAGAAACATCAGTGTAAGGTCTGTGGTAAAGGTTTCTCAAAGAAGTCTGACCTCACCAGACATTTACTAATACATTCAGGAGTAAAAGCATTCAAGTGTGAGCATTGTGGTAAAGGTTTCTCACGGAAGTATCACCTCAACACACATTTACTAGTACATTCAGGAGTAAAAGCATTCAAGTGTGATCATTGTGGTAAAGATTTCTCAACTAAGGGTAATCTTAAAACACATTTACTAGTACATACAGGAGTAAAAGCATTCCAGTGTGAGCATTGTTATAAAGATTTCTCACGTAAGGTTGACCTCACCAGACATTTACTAGTACATTCAGGAGTTAAACTATTCAAGTGTGATCATTGTGGTAAAGATTTCTCACAAAGGGGTGACCTCATCAAACATTTACTAGTACATTCACGAGTAAAACCATTCAAGTGTGATCAATGTGATAAATGTTTCTCACGGAAGAATACCCTCACCAAACATTTACTAGTACATTCAGGAGTAAAACCATTCAAGTGTGATATTGTGGTAAGAATTTCTCACATAAAGGTACCTTAGCCCAACAACTACTAAGACATTCGGGAGTGAAAACTTTCAAGCAAGATCAGTAATTATTTTTTCTCACAGAAGAATCACCTTCACATTCACATTAAGAAAAAAAAGTCATGTAAGGGGGGTAAGGTTTATTAATTTAATTCATTCTTTATATATTAATTATTATTTTAGTTTACTCCCTAAACCTCCATCAAGCTTAAAAAAAACATTGCCAAGATCCCCCTTTCAGATAAATTTGTATATTTTTTTATTTAAAAATTTCCTTAACCTTTGGGTCCTCCAAAATTACAGGCTCGCTTTCGCTCGCCAGGAAAAAACAATGGCACAAAAGGTCTTAACCCGTTGAGCCCCGGCTAGTTATAATATTTTGTTCAACCCAGTCCCAAGCCATTTTCACTTCTTTTTTTTTGTTTGCTAAAATGGAAGACAAGGATGAGAAATGAAAAAAAAACAAAAAAAAATCACCTTGGACATTTTTTTTTGGGGGGGGAGCCTCAAAAAAATGTGTTGAGCCAAAATGGAAGAGAATGGTGAGAAATGATGACAAAAATAAAAAAAAACTCATTTCGGTCATTTGGGGGGCGGGGGGGGGGGGTTTCAATAGTTCGTCTCCCCCGCATGACCACCCGCCCGGGAGCACTAGGGTAAAAACTGAGTATGGCATTGTACGGCATACATCCTAAGGAGTGTCTCCCATAAATCTCAAGCCTCTAGCTCCCATACGACCGGAGTAATGAAGGTTCAAAGTGGCGGTGAACTAAGGGTGTAAACTATCCCCACTAAGCCCACCACCACCAGCCGCGCGGCTGTCTCGGCCCGCTCACACCTACTGGCCCGGCTCCCACACACACTACGGTACCTCCCCCTCCTATTCTCCCGCCATTTCCTACCTTACGAGCCACGTAAGTGTTTTTTATATGTCGGACGCACGTGATGCGTCGCTGGGAGTTGGTGATCAAACACTGCCGATGCAACACGTGCGACGCTGGGTCTCACCGGGTTAATATTGGCAAAGAAATTATGTGACAGGTCTATAAATCGAAAAACTAATGAGACAAACAAAAAATAAAAAAATTATAGGGATTAACATGAGGGAGAAGGGGGCCAAGAAAAACACAAATGGAGGCCTCCCCTTAAGAGAACTCATTTTGAACATTTGCTATCACTGAAACATCAACTGGCAAGCCTCATCACATCACAAATCCTGAGTTTCCAAGGTTAGCCAGTTGTCATTTATCGCAAGCCAAATGAGCAAGTGATGTTGGCGAGCGATAAAAACAAAAGAAACAGCTGGATAACCTTTGGAAAGTATGGGTGATTGTTAGTTCTTAGTCTACCTTGCTAGTGCCAGATGCCTTGTGATCCTTGAGGGGGTGGCCATGAATTAATCACCTCCATGCTCAGAAAGCTTTCTTCAACCCATGTCCATTTATTTAGGGACTTATAAGATTGGTTATTCTGGTTTGATCTTGACCGTTTGTCAAGACAGTTAGGTCAATTTGTTTTGGTTAATTAATTTTAACCCCATAACAATTTTGAGTCTCTCTTCTGGATATTATTAAAGGTTTGTATACAATTTAACCCGTTCAGTACCGGTGACATCCATTTATTTGTCTTCTGGCAATGCTTAAGTGATTTTATTCAGATTAGGAAGGACCTTTTGCAACAAAAGGCTTCAAACTATCAACCAACCCTTTTAACAATCACAGATCTTTCATAAGCTACAACATATTGTCTAAATATAGCTAGAATAATGTATAACTCACATCACTGGTAGTCAAAGGGTTAAGAAGGATCTGTGGGAATTATAAGAATAAAGACTATCTCAATTAATCCTCTTGACATCATATGCCCTTCCTAATCTGAATAGGTGTAAAGATGAAATATCCAGTGTGAAACCGTATATTTGTGACGGGAGTGGTGGGGGAGGAGACGGGAGGGAGCGTGGCATAGATGTGCTCTCTCGGGAATCTCGAGAGATACTATTAGATCCAGGCTGGTTTTGTGTCTATGAGGGAGGAGGAGGATAAGGGGAATGCCAAAGGGTTAATTGAGATAGCCTCTATTCTTTTAATTCAGACAGATCCTTCCTAAATCATCTTATGATAGCCAGAATAAACTGCTAAAATGCGTTTTTATCTTCAGAGGGTTAAAGAGCCTTGATATCTAATGTAGGGTGTTTATAATAAGGACTATTTATGGTGTAACATATTATAGGTATGATACATTACTAAATGGATAAGCAACATGGTAATACAAAATGACAGCCTACACATAGAGTAGGGTGAAGGTGGGGTGTAACGAACATGAGGGTGAAACGAACAGTGTCCATAATTTCTGCCCTATCAATAATAAAATAGTTTCCCCAACACCTCAAAAGAAGAAAACGGAGCGCTTGAGGATGACGGGAAACTATTGTATACATCGCGTCGGACAGAGTTTTCAGGTCAGTTTTTCTATTTTTTAGGTGATCGATGTAATATTTCGAGTTCTAATATAGTGCTTCTTGACTGTGAAAACGTGCTGATTCTAGTGGTGTGATGCTTAATAGTGAAATGTACAGAGGTGGGCAGGTGCGCGCCATTTGGCGCTCTGCGATCCGGTGCGCATTACCAATATAGAGGAGCGCGGAGCGAGGGGCGGCAAAATTCTGAAATCGGAGTGCAGGCGGGGAGCGCAGCTAGAAATTTGCGCTCCTTTCTGGCGCTCCGGAGGCGATTTTTCCTGTCAACAACAGGTACAAGAACGTCATTATCGTGTACAGTCATCGTACCGTTCGTACGATGTTACCCACGGTGTTAGTGAACTGTGATACAGTGATACTATGATAGTGACAGACTGACAGTGTTACAGTTGTTAACTTGTTATTTTTATTTTTTTGGCTTTTGCTAACGCAAAGTAAACCTTACGGGCAAGTTACAGCTTACGAAGGGGCCTAAGGGTAAGTCTGGCAGTGGTATAGCCTGAGCCTGTCTGACTGTCTGAGTGTCTGTGGACAGCTTGGACGGGTCCAATAATCATAATATAATCAATTAATCATATCATATTAAATTATTAATGATATTATGATATTAAATTATTATTCATTTAATCATGTAATCAACTAAATAGTAAATACTAATCAATGTAATCATGTTGTATTGTTGTTATTGTATTGTTAGGCTTGTTAGAATGTTAGCTTGATAAGTTTAACTGTTTAAGTTTCTCAGTTTGGACAGTTTCTGTAATTCTTTATGTCATATCATAGATATCAATGGACAGTCACAATGTCACAAACTCACAATGATATCAATCATATCATATCATTGACATTTGCAATGATATCAATCATATCATATCATTGACATTTGATTCATTGATATGACATAAAGAATAACAGAAACTGAGAAAGTGAGAAACTTAAACAGTTAAACTTCAGAAAGACACCATGACTTGAGTTTTTTTTAATGTTTTGAATTCTTGGAATTTAGTGAAGTGAAAGACAAAGGACAAAGTGAAGGACAAAGGTAAATAATTAAATAACTTCTAGAAGCTGTTTTGTTTGTTTTGTTTTTTATATACCTATTTTTGGGAGCGCGGAGCGCAGGAGCGCGGAGCGGGAAGCGCATCGGGTCTGCTGACAAAAGGAGCGCGTGAGCGCTGCCGCATTACCTTATGTCTGATGAGCGCGGAGCGCTGCCACATTACTGGTCCCACCGGAGCGCGCCCACCTCTGGAAATATACTTAGCTGCAATGATATCTGGTGAGAAAGGCTTCCATTCAGACATTTCATTCAGCATCATGCATGTGTAAACATTGATGACACGAAGGGGGTGTAGCGATGGGGTGCGTACCGACTGTTCGGTACACCACAAATTTAAATTGTGTTTAAAGACCCCCCCCCAAAAAAAATCCAAATAATACAAAAGTACTTGGTTGTGTTGAGCTGGAGTTAGAAGAAGGGAAGAATGTCGGATGTAAGGTGTTTTATGTTGGTAAAATCATAAGTTGTGACAGTATGGAATATAATATTTCTTTCTTGAGAATGTGCTCTAAAATTGGCAATAAAGACACTTTCAACATATATTTTATTTGAGATCACCAGTTTTTACAATCTCACTATGCATTTTAATAGTGAAAAGGGTGGTGTTTCGATCACTCCCATGCATTGTTCGGACCACCCCATATGGTGGGTATGGTCCGAACAAAGGGTACCCTTTTTTAAAAATTCAATAAGTTGACCTTAACTACTACTTACACGATTAGTAAAAATCACCATGATAGGCCTTGACCCATAGTTTATTGTGATATAACTATTTTTCCATAAAGTTTGTTACCTGATTTTTGGTGAATATTTTATCCACTAATAGTTCATTACACCCCCACCTCACCCTACTTGTATTCCCAATTTTGTATATAATTAATAAATATAAATATTATGCCACACATTAGGATGCAGAGGGAATACTTTACCCAATCCCATAGGGGAAGTGTTATTGACAATAGTATTGGTTGCAGACTACTTCTTTGACATACATAAAATCCTTTATTTAATCCTTTAAAGATCTGATGATGCATTTATTTCTTGTTTTCTGGCTATTATCAGACAATATTATTCAGATAATCAGATTAGGAAGGGTATATGGAAGCTAGAGGGATAATTGAGATAATTTATCCCCTCATGATTCCCACAGATCCTCCTTAACCCGGCAAGTGATGATCTCATCATAAGAGTTTTACCGGTGCGCTGCGGATCTCCTCATATAATCCAAGGCCTAATTTTTTTTTTTTTTAATCAGCCCAGTATAATTTTTTTTTTTTTTTTTTTTTTATTGCCTCTTGGCCATGCCAAATATCACTCCTCCACATCCCCTCCTTCCACCCTTCCCCCCCCCCCCCCCTTCAATTATCACCTATTCTCCCTGTTATTCCTGTATCGGTGATTAAACTGTTTTGATACCTTTTTGCCTTTTACCTTGATTTTCCTTGTAATGCTTGTAGTCCAGGTTATCACTGTAAAAACATGTTGAAATGTAAATTGTAGAGGTAATTGATTTGAAGCAAAGAAACTGGTGGCTTTTTTATATAGTTTTATTGACAGAAATATAGACTATGCGGTTTGTAAATAGTTATAAGGTCTGTGTAGATACTGTATTGCCCAGCAGGGAAGTATCTACCTAATTAAAAGCAGAAAGCTGGCTAACAACTAGATTGAGCTATTATTCCTGTAATCTGTATTCCTTCCTCTAAGAAAATAGATGAATTAAGAATAGCGAAAATAGGTAAACGGTACACACACTAATATCGCACTTGTCACTGTATACGTCACTGTATAATTTACCTCAGCCGCTCAAGGGGTCGACCCTCCTTATGGCTGGACGTGAGATCTGCTACTGGATGTCAGCCTTTCCACAGTGGGCGCCGGCTTCTTACTAGAGTGGTGTTACACGTTACAAGTTGAAAGCAATCATCTTGGTATTGCTGCAATTCTCTGAAGGGAGCGTGAGAACCCCTGATTAGCTTGCAAGAATTGTACCAAGGCCTTTATAGGTGGGGTAATCTTCTATAGGGGAGAACATGCCCAATTAGAATGTACAGTAGTATACTTAAGCAAGTGAATAACTGTTATAATGGTGTGAGTTATACAAGTGATTATATGAGTTACTCTAGAGTGTACAGTCGCTCAAAATGCGCTGTTACACCGCTCGGCCACGTAAAGTGAGGCCCACCGAACATACATATCATCCCTATCATCCCTATGACTTACATAGCCCTATTCCCAGTGTATAGCAATGCCAATGAAAGTGTGATAAAGGTGAGAACCAAAGTTACACATTGACACTAACAGGTTTCTGTATTGCCTCACGCCTAAGTGACAGGAGATCAACCCTGAACGGAAGACGAAGGGAGTGACTTACTAGGATAAAGTTGTTGACGAGAGTCATGGAAGGGGGTTAGTACAGTAGGAAAATGATTTCCTGATTAGCTAAGAATACTAATTAGGTTAGTTATACTATGAAGAATTTATGAAATTCATGGGGTTTGAGAGTGCTCGTAAGAGATGATGAGGTCCAAAGAATTACCTGTGAAAGAACATGTTAATAGGAATGAACTCTGAGTCTGAGGAGAGGTTAGTTATCAAGGCAATAAGCTGATGATAAGGAAGCGTGAAGATAGAGAAATCCGTACTTCGCAGTGAACAGGTGCCTGATACATCCCATGATTATTAACTATTATTCTAAATCTAGACTATGAGCCATTCAGTCACAGATGCTTGAGTCAAGGTAAGGTCGCATGCATTTATGTCCGGGGACAGAGGGAAAACACATACTCAGGACGCACAGACAGGGGAAGATACGAGGACCTACATGAATAAAGGCGTCTTTGTTTGTCACAGTCACAAGTTGAAGTTCGTCGGGGACAAGCAACATGTCTGCTGTATCAGTAAAGGTCAGTAATCATCCGTGTAAAATAAACGGGAACGGCAAAATTCTTCAGTCATTGTAAAATGTGAGAACTGGAACGGAATGTGGGCTAAAATGGTGAGTGGAATAACTGTTACTATTTATGATAAATAGAGTTCACAGTAGTGTTACTCTAATAGCGGAGTCAGGGCAAACTGAGCTTTCGTCATTTGAATAGAGGTACGGAGATGTTCAACAGGCAACAGGTCAGTGGGGACCCGACTTCGTGCAACATCTACTAAGTTTGCGAAAACCGCCCTTGCAATGGCGTTTAAATCTTGAACATCATCATCCGTGTTCTGCAGGAACTCGTAAAGGTACATGACTTATTTGTGGGTTTCCCATCAACTATTAAGGAGTTAACCACCTGTGTCAGATTATTCATGTGTGCTACGACCGAGTGTACGAGATTTAGCACATTCTTCTTGCTTGGGAGTCATACATCTAGACTCTAAATGGCTTTTGCTTCAGTCTCCAGGGCAGTGAGTCTCTTTCTTAGCTTTTGTACTTCAGAAAGTGTGGGCTGTTCCAAAGAGCTCATAGGAGAGTAGGTCAGCAAAGTAAAACAGACCTCTCGTCGCACGTGTGTGAGTGCGAGTGTTTGGTTACCGGGGTAAAGTCATCAGGTAGTACCAAAATGATTCATCCGGAGATTACGATTTAATACGAGCTACGCCAAAGCGTGAAACGTAACTGTAAGTCGTAAATCACCAGGCTTCATCTGAATGGTTAGTAGGGAACACATTAACCAGGTCATCTTTCTTTGGGGGAAAGGGTAAAATTCTATTTGCAGAGGTGCAGTAGAATTCTTCACACATGGCCAGCAGGATGTACTGGAATGAGCGGCTTGCTCTGTCAGATAATGTGTCGTAAACAGAACGAAAGATCTTCTTTGGTGGATCTGAATTGAAATTACTATTTCAAGTAATTATAGTGCTAGTTTCTCTAGAGGAAGTTCTTCTAAATTTGTGGCATTAACAGAACGTCGGTCCTCTCTGTTAGCATACTGGAGTTCCTTGCCGAAATGCAGGATTGTCTGCGGAGGCAGTCAGGAGAGGTACAGTGGTTGTACCGTAGTAGGTAGGTATACAGGTATGTTATGGCCATTCAGCGAGTGTTGAGTACTCATCCGGATTAACCTGTAACCATCAAAATGATTTTGTTTCGTGAGTGGTAGCGTCTAGACTAACAAGCTTAGTCTTGAATGAGTTAAGACGTTCCAAATAATTCTAGACGACTTACCTTAACACTTACTATGAAGAGTAGTTTTGAGTTCTCTTCGGCATGTATCCTCATCATTTTTGCATCGGGTGCATGTAAATGATCTGGGACTGGAAGTTGGAGCTTGCTAAAGACTTTCAGGCGTCTCTTAGCGTCTGATTTGGCTTTATAAGAATAATCTAGAGGAATATAGATTTCTTCGTAGCTGAGCTGTAGCCAGAAATCGCGTCAGAACCTTTTCTTTACCCACAGAAGCTAGTCTTTTATACCTGTCTGTAGGCTTGTGAAGACTCTTCAAGGTAATGTAAGGCCATCTAGGTTTTCCTTTAAGTCTAGATTATCTTAAGGTTTACATGATGTTCCAAGATTTCAAAGATAGCTATGTTAGCTGAGGTACTTTGCAGTCAACTGCAAGTCACCAAGCGGCTCGCTTGGTGTAGTGACTAGCGTCTCGGACTTCCACCCAGAAGGCCCGGGTTCGCGCCCACGCTCGGCGTATTAAAGATTTTTTCACAAGCACTGAGTCGTTACCATCCCTCATGAGCAAAGGGATGGGGTAGTAGTACAGGACCCCAATGGAAATACGCCTAATCGGCCTTATTGAGCTATCCTTAGCTAGCTTAGCATGCGCTAGCTTTAAGAACTATTATTATTATTATTATAACTAACCCAATTGTGAATGGGATCTGTTGTGCAAGTACATGCTTTCTCAAGTAGATATTACCTATTGATTCTTTCACATTGTGCTTGGTTTCCATCCTGTTTTCGGCGATGGGGTGCCTAGGAGAGGAATAGCGAACAAGTGAGTATTGGACGAGCCTGTTGGTAATTGGGTCTATTGTATCCGTCTTTAAGCAGGAATAGGACAAACTAGTCTGAAAAATTATATTCAACACAAACCAACTGGTACTGCTTACGTCTGGCGTCGCCTGGGGCAATTCAGCAATTCCAAAGAAACACTGTCAAATGGATGTGAAGCCTTCGGGTATTCCAGGAGTGTCACAGGTTTGGTTACTTCTCAAGTACCTTGTGGTAGCACAAGAGAGTCTTTTGGCAAAGTGTTTTATACTATCCTTCTTAATAGTTTTCCATTAGTACATCTATTTATCGGCCTCAAGACTTGTTTCCTATCTGCACATATGAACTGTCCACACCTGTTGGTACAGTTGCTGCACTAGGTAACAAATTGATGGCGCCATGATGTTGCGGGAATACTACTATCTTATCTGGAATGACTTATACATGGCTGTATGTGTTGTTGTCAACGGGAAGATTCTAACCAGAAGTTCTTAGTGCAATCGGAACTGCGACGGATGAACTTGGTTTCTGGAAAAGACATCATCTTCTCCGATTCCAAAAATAGCTTACGTATTGGATATGTAGTGGTTCTAATCTTGCTCGTCTTTCACTTGGCTTCTTTTTAGGTCGATAACGAGAACACCGGGGCAACTTGCACAATTCTGGAGAGTGCGTTGGCTGCCACGTTAGCTCTTACCCTAAAATACTAGAAGATACCTGTTAATCCTGGTGACTCCGCGGCAACTTCAGCAAATCCACTGATACAGTGTCGAATGGAAGTGAAGGCGTTGGGTACTCCAAGATTTGTGCGGGTCCATCACGTGTCGGGTTAGCTGTAGGAATGTCTCTTACCACCGCTTTAGTCTGCCAGTGAGAATTTATCACCTTTGAGTACCTTTTTGTCCTTGCTATCTGTCTGAGTAGAGGTCGAAGGAAGGCTCAAGGCTAACATTTCACGAAGGCTTTGACTCCTAAGTTGTTGCAGGAGTTAACCTTTCTGCATTGTGATATCTAATCTTTATGGTATTCATCACTTTCCTTATGTAACCAATGACTATCATCTTGACTATGTCACTTGGCATTTTGAATGTTGTACGGAGCTCTTGTGAGAAGAGTTGTGTGTACTAGTGTGAATGTTTAGCATGTATTGACTGGAATGTAGGCAAACATTTGGATGAGCTCTGCCTCGTAAGACTTGGAAACATCTTATTATAATTCTAACCTTAAGTTTGTATTTTAAGTGCGACTGTAGAAGGTAAATAACTGCACAGATAGTACTATTCGATGAGAATCCTTTCTGCATGACTCGAGATTGGCTTACTTGGACATCTCAGATACCAATCGTGAAGGTACAGTCAAGTCTTCTGGTGTCTATCCATGAGGTGATGGAGTTCCACTTAAGAAAAACTTAGACTTTTGAGTTACTCTGAAAAACTTTGTTCCCCTTATTCCTATGGCATGTAGGATTTCTGATGAATCAGGCTGTGGGAAGTATTTCCTTAACTTGGCAAGAATATGCTGCGTGGTTGTCTTTGTTTTGATCAACCACCTAAAACTATTCCATACTTGGTTACCAACCGGGTTGGTGACTACCAAAGGAAGGACGTTGTTTTAGACTTACCTAGGATTACTTTTTAGGGCTACGTAGTGCTTTGGTTAAATTCTTTAGTGTTGTTAGTTGTACACTGCGGAAGGCGATTACAAGCCTAAGTCTAGGTCTTCGTAGCTTCAGGAGAATGTTTACCTATGCGTTGAAAATACCGGAGTAGATGCGCAAATCATTCTATAACTCTACGGCGGTTCATATCCTCTACAGGGTTTTCCTGCAGGATATCTTAGTACAAAATAGGTCTGGATGCCGTTGGTAATGTACTTACTTGTGCTGTAAAAGGTCTTTCCACATCGGCTATAACCTTCGGGTAGAGTTCTGAGAGACATACCCTATTCCTCTCATAATTCCTTTCTCTTCCGGATACTACTAAGGGAAACTATCCATGAAACCCAATTGGAAGGTGTGCACCTTCCCTAGTACGAATTCTTCTGAGCTGTGGATGTGAGCGAAATCTCGTTTTGCAATACGGCTCTTGATCCCAGCATCTTAGGATAATGCAGGTGAAACTGGTCATGCTTGTTGACACAGTCGCTACTATAATGATCGAATGCAGGAAAGAACACGTAATGCGTGTTGTGTATGTACTTCGAGAGTGTTGACCCAACTGAGACCTATGCACTATCGACTTGGAACAGAATCCAAGGATGCGTAAACTAACTGCCTATGCTTGTTGGAACAGCTGTTATTAAATCAGTGCTGGGGATAAATCGGATCGAACACAGTACTGAGTACCGGAACAACTATGGGTGAAGCTCAATCTGTGAGACTTCATGTTGATGTGGTTATCCTTCAGATTCATTATGTCTTGGACATAGATAATTTGGATTTGTGCGGAACCTTGTATTTGCTTAGGCGCTTCTGCTACGCAAACTATGTGTGAGTTTCGTAGGATACCTGTGTCAAAAGGTGTCTGCCGCCACAAGAATGTATTGGGGACTACGTGTGGGACCTTGGTGTGAGGCGTAATCCACCACGTAAAACTGGCTTAGTCACGTATAACCTTAGTGTAAGGTGTTGATTGTGACGCAAAATGTTGACCGTGGAGGGGTCTCATTCTCTGCGACGCCGGGGAGTTTGTACTGCAGAGATTCTGGCGATTGTAGATTTGGGACTACAGGATTTGGCACGCTGGTAGGAACCAGAATCGCGAAGGAGGCGACTCATCTCGTGGTCTACGTGGTGTGTCTATACGAGGGCAATCCTTTGTGTCGTGTCCATATACTGTACAAACGAAACAATATCCTCTTCGTGCGGGTCTCTCACGTTGTGTAGGGCGAGGGTTCCATTGTGGTTTTCCTGCCCTGCGAGGTCTTGTCTGCACTCGGGACCTGCGTTGTGACGTTTGATATTGCTGTGGGCGTAATTGTGGATGACGTATCCAGCAATTCTCTCTTGTATGACTAACTTTATGGCAGTGGCCACACTTCTTAGGAATTGTACCAGTTCTTCTCGGAGGCGAAGGCGTCGGACTGGGTCTGCGACTCGCCACGCAAGAATGGTTTCTCCTTGCATTATGATTGCAGTAGGTACACTCACGCATACTAAAAGTTGCTCATGGGTTGGTCCTACCTTCCCCTACTCCACCCTGGGCAGGTGGAAGGGGGGAGTCGGGTCCAAGTCTACCCCCACCTTCCACCCCCAAACTATTCCTAGAACCCCTACCTTCTTTCTCTAGCTGGCAGTTAGTAATTAGCGATGATTGTTCTCATGTGTTGCACATTATTGTCAAACCATCATTGCACATGCCTACATGGCCGACATTTAACATTTATTAGGAATTTATAAATACAATATACTGTATAATTGTATTCTCAAAATGAGTTTCTATACTTAATGTGGGTTACACGAATCTTGGCTGTAGTGGTCTTGTGCTTCTTCTCTCTCTCTCTCTCTCTCTCTGCGTGTTTGTATGTCTCTCTCTCATTCCACTACATCAAGACTTAATGTGATTTCAATATAATAATACCGTAATTAAATCCAATCTTATACAGTATTCAGGATATTATGTTCACCATTCTTGCAATACACATCACCGTGCCCTCTACGATCTATTCTTAGGTTCTCAAATTACTTAGACAGTCGGGCTTTTATATCATAACAGGAAAGGACTAAAGGCAATAATTGGCTGGAATAGTGTTGTGACTGTTAATGATTGTTTCGTATATCATTTCAATCAGTTTCTCCCATTTATTGTTTCGTATATCATTTCAATCAGTTTCTCCCATTTATTCAATACCATACATACTATAATCGGTCTGCATTTCATTGTATGTGGCCTTTACACTTTTGTCGATCAAATAAATGTAAAACTCGATACAAATTACTATCAAAGTCGGTGTGAACTTTTAGTAAGGTTTGAGTATAGAGTCCTTGAGTAGCAGGGCTCGTCTTCTCACTTCAACCTTCTCTTTCTCTGTCTGTGATCCCAGCCTCTCACCTCTACAAACCCACAAATAATTAATAGGATTAATAGACAGTTTTACCATCAACTTTCCTCTACTGTATGTGTATCGAATACAGGCAACATTCATCGCACACACTAATGAAGGGAAATATACCACATTCAGACCCGTTAACTCTTGGATGTAGAAAGTGTGTGCTGTGAGAGAGTTACAAGAAATAGTTAGTATCTCAAAAGACCTTGCGGGGAAATATTCGAAGTGGAAGGAGAGACATTTTTCAGTGCACTACAGAGTGTGCAAAATACTATCTACTGTCTTCTTGAACTGTTCAACTGAGGAAATGTTTACAACTTCCGAGGAAAGTTTGTTCCAGGTAGAACAGATCATAAATGGGAAAGTTTCCACAAATACTAGTGCTGAACCTTTTCAATTCTAACTGCCAGCCATGGTTGCGTATCGTATTCATATTTAGGCTAAACATTTTGCTATGATACACATTATCAAACCCATTATATATTTTTAAAAACTTGAATGAACTGACCTTGTAGTCTGCTGTTAAAAGAGAGAGAGAGATCCACTAAAGCCGGGATTCTTGAAACCCACGTTGTGTATAGAGACTCATTTTGAGAATGCAATTATACAGTATATTGTATCAATCAATTCCTAATATATTTTAAATGTTGACCATTGAAAGCATGTGTAATGATGGTTTGACAATAATGTACAACACATGAGAACAATCGTCGCTAATCACTAACTGCCAGCTAGAGAAGGAAGGTGGGGGAGTTGGGGATAGTTTGGGATGGAAGGTGGGGGTAGACTTGGACCCGACTCCCCCCTGCCACCTACCCAGGGTGGAGTAGGGGAAGGAAGGACCCACCCATGAGCAACTTTTAGTACGCGTGAGTGTACATACTGTCTGTGATACTATCACTATCTCATGAGCTCATCTTGGATTGGCAAGAGTAATTTGCTCGGGCTTTTTGTTGAGAAGAGATGCGGGAACTGTGGCGCCTGGAATCTCGGGAGCTGGGTCCGACGAGGTCTCAGAAGCAGTATCTGTGTCCGCAGCAATGCTCGCATCAGTATCCGAAGGTGACTCCGGGGACTCCGGGATAGTCTCTAAACTCATGTTGGAGGTTTTTGCGGGAGACGTTGGAGTTTGTTTAGCGACTGGGGTGATGAATTTCTTTGATCGTTGACCATCGTAACTGCCAGTGCTAGCGAAGTTTGAGAGTTTTACCCATAAATCCTCGTAGCTTGGTTTCTGAAATGGAGTGGTTGCTTGAGCGAGGTCGATAGCACTTCCTGGTTTCAGATGTAACCGGGCAAAGGCAATTTTGTTTACGGCCTTTTTGATGTTTCGGGATTTCATGTACTCGTCTATTCTGTGTAGGAAAGAAAACGGTCCAGCTGGGTAGTTAGGACAATTCTTCCCAGAAAACATAGGCAAGTGGACTTCATGCTGTGACTGAGCATCCACGTGAGAGTTGCCTCTAGCTGTAGTCGGAACTGTAACTGTCATAGCTGTAGCGAGAGCTGTAGCTGTAGTTGTGGCTGTCATAGCTGTAGCGAGAGCTGTAGCTGTAGTTATAGCTGTCATATTTGTAGGTGTAGTAGGTTCTTCTGAAGACTACTCTACACTTGACTCTACATATACTTACCCTAGTCCTGGAAATTTAAAAAAAATATGAAACTTACCTTTGGAATGCAGGTATGGTACACTAGTTGTTGCGGGTGGAGATACGGAGATAGCACCTGAACTATGCACAAATATTAAAATGTAGGACGTTCGTAGGGGAAAAATTCTGATAAGTGCTTGGCACAGTCTCAGAATAACATAACCTTTGGTGCCTGGGCGACACGAAGGGCCTTATATTTGATGTGCAAATATGTTAGAAGTTCGCTTGCGCTAAGGATGTATCAGGGTGGCCCGATGTCTCCTTGAAAAAGTTAGCTAGTCGTTCAGTCAAGTCGTCAATGTCAAAAGCAAGTTTTTGTCCCTACTTCTTTCTCAAACTCTGTGTCTGACTGAGGCTCAATTCCCGTTCCTTCTAATTTCTCTTCTGTGTTGCTAAGAGAATTAAGGATATGGGGCAAATGACACTGTTGGTAAAGATACCTGGACTGAATGTCATTGACAAATAATCCCACAAAAATGTTAGCACTGGTACAAACATTTTGGTAAAAGGGATTTCACTTAACCACACACCCGTACGCTAGTTTGTATGGATGAATGAAGGTGGTTAGTCTAATGAGTGAGCAGTTGAAATATTAATACAGGAAAATTCTGGAAAATTCAAGTTAGTAAGGCACTGTATATGAATACTCTCTTACTATAGTAATTGGAAACAAAGTAACATCGGCAAGAGAAAAAAAAATGATTCTCTGTTAATATAAATTTCTTGAAAAATTTGTGTTGTTAAACTAATATTTACTGTAGGCCTCAAAAATTTAATTCAATGAGAGAAATTAGAATTAAAAAGGAAGTAAATATAAGTTTCTTAGTGCGAGAATAAAAGTTCTTAAAGCAAGACTTGAATTTACTAATTCGAAATGGAGTTAAAATGTACGTATAGTCACACTTTAAAATTCGTAGAGTAAATAAGTAGAGATATTTGCTAAAGAAACTTCAAAGAAAGCACTGGCATTTGCTGTGTTTGTGTTGACAGGATTTTTACTAGCACTAACTAGTAGTATATTTAGTTTGTATGTTATTTCTGACTAACCGATAAAAAGCTGAATTAACGTTGCGATGTTTGAAGGTCTTCCAGTCAGCTGTTGTAGAATGAAGTTCGAAGTGGCGATCCCGTAGAGTTGACTGCTTCTCGTTATGTCGTCACCAATTTCCGTGACGTCACCGTTCACACACACGTCATACCCTGGCCTGGGCGTGGTGTGCGTGTGTGCGTGTGTGAGTCTAGGGTTGAGTTGCTGGCGCGCGGGCTCACCGTGACTCATTGGCTCAGTGAAGGGAATGCTGAGGTCAGCGCTGATGTGCTGGGTACTGAGTTATAGTACCAGTTCACTCTGAAAACCACTCTGTCTTTATCATTCATCGATGTTTTTTTTTTTTTTTTTTTTTTTTTTTCATTTAGCTCATTAATGTTTGGTAAATCTAGTTGCTCTGTTTCCAGCTTTTCTTTACTGCTTTTAACATGATTGCTCTTCGGAGGTCTTTTCTGTGTTGTATTAACCCGTTGAGACCCAGCGTCGCACGTGTTGCGTCGGCAGTCTTTGATCACCAACTCCCAGCGACGCATCACGTGCGTCCGACATATAAAAAACACTTACGTGGCTCGTAAGGTAGGAAATGGCGGGAGAATAGGAGGGGGCGGTACCGTAGTGTGAGGGGGAGCCGGGCCAGTAGGTGTGAGCGGGCCGAGACAGCCGCGCGGCTGGTGGTGGTGGGCTTAGTGGGGATAGTTTACACCCCTAGTTTACCGCCACTTTGAACCTTCATTACTCCGGTCGTATGGGAGCTAGAGGCTTGAGATTTATGTGAGATACTCCTTAGGATGTATGCCGTACAATGCCATACTCAGTTTTTACCCTAGTGCTCCCGGGCGGGTGGTCATGCGGGGGAGACGAACTATTGAAACCCCCCCCCCCCACCCCCCAAATGACCGAAATGAGTTTTTTTTTTATTTGTGTGTTCATTTCTCACCATTCTCTTCCATTTTGGCTCAACAAATTTTTTTGAAGCTCCCCCCCCCCCAACCCCCCACCGGCCCCCCCCCCAAAAAAAAATGTCAGAGGTGATTTTTTTTTGTTTTTTTTTCATTTCGCATCCTTGTCTTCCATTTTAGCAAACAAAAAAAATAAGTGAAAATGGCTTGGGACTGGGGTGAACAAAATATTATAACTAGCCGGGGCTCAACGGGTTAAGGAACATGTATCCCAATAAGCTGCCATCCACTTATGTATCGGGGATTAAACTGTTTTGATACCTTTTTGCCTCTTACCTTGATTTTCCTTGTAATGCTTGTAGTCCAGGTTATCACTGTAAAAACATGTTGAAAGGTAAATCGTAGAGGTAATTGATTTGAAGCAAAGACGCTGGTGGCTTTTCTATATAGTTTTATTAACAGAAATATAGACTATGCGGTTTGTAAATAGTTATAAGGTCTGTGTAGATGCTGTATTGCCCAGCAGGGAAGTATCTACCTAATTAAAAGCAGAAAGCTGGCTAACAACTAGATTGAGCTATTATTCCTGTAATCTGTATTCCTTCTTGTAAGAAAATAGATGAATTAAGAATAGCGAAAATTGGTAAACGGTACACACACTAATATCGCACAGTATCGCACTTGTCACTGTATAGGTCACTGTATAATTTACCTCAGCCGCTCAAGGGGTCGACCCTCCTTATGGCTGGATGTGAGATCTGCTACTGGCTGCCAGCCTTTCCACAGTGGGCGCCGGCTTACTAGAGTGGTGTTACACATTACAAGTTGAAAGCAATCATCTTGGTATTGCTGCAATTCTCTGAAGGGAGCGTGAGAGCGTGAGAGCGGGAGCGTGCTTAGCTTGCAAGATTTGTACCAAGGCCTTTATAGGTGGGGTGATCTTCTATAGGGGAGACATGCCCAATTAGAATGTACATTAGTATACTTAAGTAAGTGAATAACTGTTACAAGGGTGTGAGTTATACAAGTGATTATATGAGTTACTCTAGAGTGTACAGTCGCTCAAAATGCGCTGTTACATTTCCTTATTCTTAGGTATATTTTCGTGCTAACATTAGCGAGTTCCTAGCAGGGCGTGGTCATCTGTGTTACCAAGCGTGGGAAAGAGCGAGAGAGAGACTACCGCGTAACAGTGTCTCTCCAGCCGTCGTGACGGCTGGCTGGCTGGCAGGCTGGCTCGGCCATAAGTTATGTAACACCCGGCCTCTATCGCCAATTTTGACCATCCAAACACTGTTTCCACTTGTTTTATTGTTGTAACAGGTTAATACCTTTAATATCAACGTAAAATAGGCGCATATGGATAAGTATTAATGATATTTATGGTACGATGACGATTTGAGTTTAGGAAACAGTCTAAATACCTCCGCACAGGGAGGGGTGGCCAATACCACACCTACGCACTTAAGAGATTAAATGTTATATTAGCGTCTAATGATAAACAGAAGAAACGGTCAAAATGCATCATAATCTTCAAAGGGTTAATAGTAGCCATCTTGTATGTAGCATAATTATTTTTAGCACTCCTAGGTAAATGACAATTTGACTTCCTGTATTGCAAAATTTAACACTAATTAAAAATCAACATATATTAACCCCTACTGTACCGGAGGACACAGTAATAAAAGTCCCCCCCCCCCCCCAGTCCCAAGCAATGTGGCCAAAATGGCAAGATAGAACAACCTTCCACCTCAAGAGATGAAAGAATACTGGCTATCCCAGCCTTCAGAGGGTTGGATATAAACTGGGAAGTGTTGCCATATCCAGAGCAGTGCTCAAACGGTCGTGGTACCAGGCACAGCCTGATACAGGCAGTTACAAGGAAATTACATTACCGACGGCTCCCAGCCATCGCTGGGACTGGGGAGTGACTTATCTACTGACGGCTCCCAGCCATCGCTGGTATTGGATGGGTTAATATTCACCAAATTATTGTAGATTATTTGCTGATGTCACCTCACAATTTAGATAATGTTTTCCATATACTAAGATTGACTTGTATTGATGCTTGTTTCTTCTAATGGATTAACTGGTAATTAATTTAAATGGATTAGTTTGACATCTATCTATCTATCTATCTATTGCCTGACGCCGTGATCCCCGAAGGGGTGGCCACGAACGAACCGCCCCCATGCACCTGTCCCCAGTCAGTCGACGCCCCTCCCCCCAACCAGCACCACCTTCGTTCATGTACTTCCTCACTCCATCCTTCCACCTCATATTCGGTCTACCTCTCCTCCTCTGTCCCTCCACCTCGCTCTCATACACCCTCTTAGTCATTCTCTCGCTTTCCATACGTTCCATATGGCCGAACCATCTCAAGTTGTTCCTTTTCACACTTTCCAGCACATCTACCTCCACACCACACCTCCTTCTTACTTCCTCATTAGTCTGTCTATCCCTCCATGTAACTCCGCACGCACTCCTTAAGTAATTCATTTCCACTGCTCTCACTCTTGGTCTGAGTCTCTCAACCAACGTCCATGCTTCGCTTCCGTAAGTCAGTGTCGGGATTACCACACTGTCATGCAAGGACTTCTTCACTTCCATACTGACCACCCTATTTCTTGTTACTGCTTTTAGCTTCCTACAACCCTCTTCCCCTGTTGTACCCTCTCCCGCACCTCTTCATCCATAGTCCCATCTTTACTCAACACACTGCCCAGATACTTAAAAGAGTTGACGATCTCCATAGCCTGACCGTTCAGCTTCACCTCACACTCTGTGACTTCACCCCTTTCGAAGACCATAACCTTGCTCTTCCCCGTATTTACCTTCAAATTCCGTTTTTCGCACACTGTTCCAAACTCATTTACCAGACCCTGCAACTCCCATTCATTATCACTCATCAGAACTGTATCATCCGCAAACAGCAGTATAGGTAGCTTCCACTCAATTCCCTCCCTTTTCAGCGATACACCAACATCCACTGCTCTTGATAGTATTTCTTTCATAACTCCATCCATATATACAGTAAACAACCACGGGGACATCACACACCCCTGTTTCAAACCAACATTCAGGTCAAAGAACTCGCTCTGCTCACTCTCCACACGTACTGCCGCCTTTGCACCCTCATACATGCTCTTCACTGCTTTCAGCAACTTGCCCTCTACTCCGTATATTCTAAGTACTTTCCACAAACCTTCTCTATCCACTCTGTCATAGGCCTTCTCCAAGTCCATAAAGGCAACATATACCTTTTGTTTCTTCTCCAGATACTTCTCCACAACACAATTCAGGGTAAAAATCTGATCTACAATCCTCTTCCCTTCCTAAAACCTCCCTGCTCGTCGCCTATCCATTTCTCCGTTCTCACTCTCACTCTCTCAATCACTACCCTACTGTATACCTTCCCTACTACGCTTAGAAGACATATTCCTCGGTGGTTACCACACACTCCTCTTTCCCCTTTGCCCTTATATAGGGGGACTATTATGCCAGTCTTCCAGTCATCGGGTGCACTCCCCTTCTCCCATGCTAGTTTGCACATTTTCCATACCCATTCTATCACTATCTCACCACCATACCTCAACATTTCCCCACACACTCCATCTGTTCCTGGTGCTTTCCCCAACTTCACTCTTTTCATGGCTTCCCACACTTCTGACCTCCTGATCCCCACCTCCTCCTCCACTACTTCTCTTCTTCTCCCTCCCATACCATATCCAGCTATGTTTGCTGGCTCTTCATTCCTTTCATATAGCAACTCACTGAAGTACTCCCTCCATCTTTCGACTCTTTCTTGCTTCTCGGCTAGCATTCTCCCATTCTTATCTTTCACACCCTTACTGTTTCCCTTGCTACCTTTCCCTAACTTAGTTTGACATGCTTTTCATTATAGTCATGCAACTATTAGAAGATGTATTCAGCTTAAGAAGGACATCTACAGACTACAGACTACCTCAATTAATAATTTTAACTACCATAAATCCTTCCTATAAGCTTCCTAAAATCATCTAAATGTAACGGAAATCAAGCAAACAAAACGTCCCTAGTAATGGAAGGGTTAAGATATATCAAGCAAATTAATAGTTACAAGTAAACAAAGCATTAAGTATTAATCTGTAATGTTATATATGTTAACCCTTTCAATATGGCCAATGTCTTTTATAATATAGTCTAGTTATATGTAGAGGGATTTATATAGCTTAGGTAGGATCTGTGGTAGCTAAAAGGGTTACTTGAGATAGTTTGTAGCCTTTTAATATCTAGAGGTTCTTCCTAAACTTAATAAAGTTGTCTAATAGCCAAAATATAATTAATAGGGCATCAGCCATTCTAATATGGTTAAAGCTATTGTCATTAATGTATGTAACTCATATATCAATAAACTTATTTAAATATTAAATTATTTCCTTATTGTTCTTTGAATCCTGCATTTTACTGCTCATTTAACCCTTCCAAGATCCAATTATGCATTAATTTGTGTTTTATGGCTATTATTAGATGCTTTTATTCAGATTAGGAAAGGTATATGGAAGTCAGAGTGTTATTTGAAACTCATTTCCCACAAATCTTTCCTAAATTGTATAATATCACCTAATGATAGCCAGATTAAACTGTCAAAATATGTCATAATTTTCCTTGGGTTAATCCCAGTCCACTTCCTTGTTAATACTCACCTCAGCCAATCAGCTATGATAATATCATGCCATCTTGTATCTCCGGGGCTCCAGGCCCGGGTTCTTCCTACAGTTAACAACTTAACCCGGCAGCTGCTGGGAGACTTATAAGAGTTTTACCGGTGTGCTGCGGGAAGACTCTTATAATCCTAGGCCTACAAAAAAAAACATTTAAACCACCCCAGTATCAATCGATTTTTTTTTTTTTTTTTTTTTTGCCCCTTGGCCATTCCAAATATCACTCCTCCTCATCCCCTCCTTCCCCCCCCCCCCTTCAATTATCACCTATTTTCCCTGTTATTCCCTTATTCTTAGGTATATTTTCGTGCTAACAATAGCGAGTTGCTAGCAGGCTGTGGTCATAATTATGTGTTACCAAGCAAGTGCAAGAGAAAGATTTACGTCACTACACGTCAGTGTCGCTCCAGGCGTCGTGAGAGGTGGATGTTGGCAAAGCTGGCTCACACTTCAGTTATGTAAGTCTCGCATTTATTTCGCGATTTTGACCAGCCAAACACTGTTTCCACTTGTTTTATTGTTGTAACAGTAACGTTAATATCTTCATAATAAACGTAAAATAGGCGCATATGGATAAGTATTAATGATATTTATGGTAAGATAACGATTTGAGTGACAGGAATCAGTGAAATAGGTCCGCACAGGCAGAGGTGGTCACTACCCCCCCTGTGCACTTAAGAGGTTAAGGGAGGTAGGGCTTATTTATTTATTATTGTTTTAGTGTCCTCCCTTGACCTCCATCAAGCTTAACAAAACTTCTCTAAAATCCGCCATAAGAAAAAAATGTACATGTTTTGGTATTAAAATGTGTACTTAACCCATGAATGGGAAGGTGGTGGAGAGTGATGGTGTGGTGAAAGTATGGAAAAATCATTTTAGTAGCTTAAATCTAAAGAGTAGGGGGAAAGCAAAGATTTCATCCATAGGAATTGAAAGAGGTAGAATAAACAGGGTAGTTGAAAGCCAGATAAGCAGAGAAGAAGTAAAAGAAGCAATCAATAGACTTAAAATGTGCAAAGCTGCTGGAGTAGATAACATCCCAGGTGAAATGCTGAGATATGGAGGGGAATAAGCTGTTGACATAATGCATAGGTTATATAAATTCGCATGGGAAAAGGAAAATGTATCAGAGGACTGGAGGAAAGCAGTGATAGTACCCTTGTACAAAGGGAAGGGTAGTAAAGAGGAGTGTAAGAGTTATAGGGGAATAAGCTTGCTTAGCATACCTGGAAAGGTATACGCAAGAGTAGTAACAGAGGGACTGCAGAAGATAACGGATGACAAAATAGGCGAGGAACAGGGAGGTTTCAGAAAGGGCAGGGGCTGCGTTGACCAGATAGCCTCAATGCGTTTGTTAGTAGAGAAGTATCTGGCCAAGAACAGACAACTCTATGCAGCATTCATGGATTTAGAAAAAGTCTATGAAACAGTAGACTGGGTAGGTCTGTGGGATGTGTTAACAGTATATGGTGTGGGAGGAGAGTTGCTAATGGCAGTAAAATCTTTTTATAGGAATGCAATGGCAAATGTGAAGGTAGGGGACAAGTTAAGTGAAAGTTTTGAGGTCAATGTAGGAGTAAGCTTGTCATGTCAGCTTGGTTGTTCAATATTATACATGGATGGAGTGATTAGAGAATGTAGGGCGGGATCAATGGGTGTAGGAGCTAGACTGGAATCAGAGGGAAAAGCGTGGAAGGTTTTAACATGCCTATATTAGGACGATGCAGTTCTGTTGACGGAAAATGTAGAACTTCAGAAAGTGGTCACAGACTTTAACAGGGTATGCGAAAAGAGAAAGTTAAAGGTCAATGTAGGGAAATGTAAGGTAATGGTGTTTGAGAGAAGAATGCATGAAACCATAGATTTTAAGACAAAATATAGAATTAAGAAAGAACATGAGCAAAGTTGTAACATCAAAATTAAAAATGAAGTACTGGAAGAGGTTGAAAACTTCAAGTATTTGGGAGCTGTACTATGCAAATATGGTAAAATGGAGAGTGAGATAAACGAGAAAAATGCAAGGGAGAAAGGTGATTGGAGAACTTGATAGTATTTTCAAAGGAAGATTGGTTAGTCAAGAAGTTAAAAAGTCACTGAGAAATAATGTGCTGCTCCCTGCAACACTCTCGTATGGAAGTGAGACATGGACAGCAAGTGACGAGGACCTCTCCAAACTGAGAGCTGTGGAGATGAGCTTTTTCAGAATGGCAGCTGGTGTGAATAGGCTAGATGGGCCAAGTAATAGGGAAGTGTTTGAGTCCTTTGGAATGGAAGAGCAAGCTTTGGGCATTGATTGTGGAGTGGTTGAGTGGATAAAGAGAAGTACTTTGAGGTGGTATGGTCATGTTCAGAGAATGGATGAAGACAGAATGCAAAGAAAGATATATGGGAGTCAGGTGAGTGGAACAGCTAGTAGTGGAAGACCACCTATGGTATGGGAAAAGAAAGTGGAATAATACATTGAAGAAAAATGTCCACGTAGTGGAAGGGTCATTGTGGCACGGGCTAAGGAGGCATGTCTTGACAAAGTAGCCTGGAGACGTTTCTGTCATGGCCATCCTTTAGCGGGGGTTTCCCAAGGGGAAACAAGGCATCGGAGATGATGATGATGACTTAACCCATTCAGTACCGGTGGCATCCTTTTCATAATATTCTGACGACTATTAGAAGGTTTTACTAGGTTTAGAAAGGATGTCTATCTGTTAAAATATGACAGACCATTTAAATTAATCTTTATAGCTACCATATATCCTTCCTAAGCTTCATAAATTCGTATAAATGCAGCTGAAATAAATACAAAAAGATGTCGCCGGTACTGTAATGGATAAGGGGAGTAGGGGCTATATATTTGTTTATATATTATTATAATTTTCATTTATTCCCTTGACCTCCATCAAGCTTATAAAAACACCTTCAAGATAAATTTATTTTTTCTTTTTTTAGTAGAAAAATGCTCCGTCCAAAGGCTGGTTCCTCAAAATTACAGGCTTGTTATCGCCCGGATCGACATATAAAGGGCACAAAAGGTCTTAGAAAGCTTGAAGAAATGGGGCGAAAGGTCTTAGACAGGTCAAATATATTGGCTGGAGGGTCTTTAAATTGTCAACCGAATGGGGTTATTGTCTTAATATCTTAGAGCTAATGGAGATAAACATGAGGGAGAAGGGGGTCAAGAAAAAAACAAATGCTTTTCCTTAACCCCTTCTGTACCGGCAACGTTTTTAAAATTTTATTCTAGCTATATTTAGAGGATTTTCTGCAGCTAACCGAAGGATCTGCGGTAGTAATAAGGGTTAAGTGAGATATTTTGAAGCTTGTTAACCCGGGAGCTGCGGGGAGACTCTTAAGAGTTCCCCCGGCGCACTGCGGGGAGACTCTTAAGAGTCAGAGAAAACAAAAATCAACTTTTGACATCGAAAAAAAAAAAAAAAATTATATTTTTTTTTTTTTTTTTGGCCCCTGGGCCATGCAAAATCTCAGTCCTCTACCTCCCCTCCTTCCCCACTTTCCTCCTCTCCTTCAGTTATCACCTATTTTCCCTGTTATTCCCTTATTCTGAGGTATATTTTCGTGCTAACATTAGAAATCCGATTGGAGGGTGTGGTCATCACTGATAGCAAGCGAGTGCAAGAGAGAGAGAGTATCGATCGACTGTGTCTCAGTGGCCTTGGGGAAAATTGGCGGGAAAGCAGATTGCCTCACCCATACATTATACAACTCGCGCGCTATATCTCCGATTTTGACCATCCAAACGCTGTTTTCACTCGTTTTATTGTTGTTTCAGGTTAATACCTTTATAATCAACCCATAATAGGCGCATATGGATAAGTATTAATGCTATTAATGGCACAATGAATATTTTAGTGACGGAAACACCTCAAATACGTCAGCACAGGGGGACGTTTCCAATTACCCCCATGCGCACTTCAGAGGTTAATTGCTGGGGGCCCTTTTGCAACTGAATAAAATGGTTGAATATTTGCCCAAATATAATGCAAATGACGTCGCCGGTACACAAGGGGTTAAGGGATGGATGATAGTCAAGGGTTTGGTGTTTGGGTGGGATAATCTGATGTTAGATACTTCATGGTCAGGGTGTCAAACTGTTCCCTTCTGTTTAGTTATCATTACTATATATGACCAGTTAAAGGGACATTGTCTTGTATTTATTATTTATTTTTAATTATTACTGGTATATATAATTATTTTAGTTTGCTGCAAATACATCTATCAAGCTTAAACAAAAAATCCCAAAGACCATTTTTTGAGATAAGTAGGTAAATATTTTGGTAGAAAAATTTCCTGGCCGAATGCCAGTTCCTCCTAAAATACAGGCTAGCTATCGGTCGCTAGGAAAATATTGACACCTAAATGACACAAAAGGTCTTAATATTGACAAAGAATAAGGCAAAAGTCTTAACATTTGAAAACTACCTGTAGTGTGGCTAAACATGGAGGAGAAGGGGGGCCAGACAAAAAAACCAATACTCCCCCTTAAAAGGCAGTGTCACACAAGCTCTTTTTCCTGATATTTTTTGGGGAATTGTAATTTAACAGCTTCAAAATTTCAGGTTTATCATAATTCAGCCACCTAACATAATCTACCTTCAGTCAGTCTATTTGCTGATTCCAATGTGAGAGATCCCCAGAATATTACAAGAAAAAACGTGCTCATAGAAAATTGCCGGGAAAAGCGCTCGTGTGACACTGGTTGTAATTTATGCTTGACAGTTCTTATTATGTCCTTGGAAGTGATAATAATAATATGGCCAAAACAATGCTACTTCATGTCAATAGTCCTCTACTTTTTCTCATGTTCAATCCAGTTTTTAAAACAAATTGCTCCGGTTTGACACCCTGTTCATGGCTACTAACAAATAAATGATTCAGCCCTCTAGCCCTTTGAGCTGTGACACTCGTTATTTTGTAGTAGTAGGGGCGGGAGCCTTAGAATCCTCTTCCACTTGTAAAATTCACTTACTAGGCAAGACAGAGAGAGGGCGAGGGAATGCAAAAGTGGCCCCAGACCATACAAATTGGAATGTTAAGTGTTGTTTCAGTTCGTGCTCTGTCTCGACTCGGCCACCCCCAGCTATGGGGTATGTGACTGAGTATATACATACATACATACTTACATACAGACATCATGTATATGTAATGTTTGGATAAACAAATCTGAAGGCATAGGCCTACTTCCATTTAATTAGTACCTTCTATTAGCTTTTACCACCCATATTATAATATACATTGGGTGGTAAAAGCAAATTAATTAGATCTCCCAGTTCGAGCTACATGAAATGTTACGGGTGCTTGGGTGTTCATCTTCCTGCAGGTTCATTGCCAATACTTCTTTCACCATTAAAATTGGGTGGAAATGGATCATCTTCGTTATCCCTTGTGTCTTCTGCTGTGCCAAGGACAGTCTTGGGCAATCTTTCTCTTGGAAGTACATTGTCAGTATTTCCTTCACCTTCAAGACTAGAGGGATATGAATCGTCAACCTTATCTATTCTTTCTGCGTTCCTGTAGCCTGTAAGTTCTTGAGGTCCCGTTCATCATATACAAGGGAATGTATTATCTTAAAAATATAGATTATTGTTACTAAAACCTGAAGTTGTTTGTGTAAAATAAATACATACATAAATAAAACCAATTCATTGTACTTTTTTATAATGAGGTAAGTTTTCTAAAGAAAATAATATTGGTCAGGAGCAGTAACTATCATATATTCTTAGTGTTATGTCCAACGCAGCTGTGGCACACCACGACTGCGAGGCTGGAGCCTCTGGACATCATCAAGTATGATCAAGTAAGTAAGTAATCAAAAGGTAAGTGAGTATAAGAATTTGGAGGTATGGGTTGGAGTGAATGGAGTTTAGTAGAAAAATGAGTGAAAAGGTCATAAAAGGTGAAATAATACGAGGCAGGTTGGCTAATGCTCTGAGGGAGAGGGTGGATAGGAATGAAGTAGTTCGAGGGTTGTGGAAAGGAGTAGGAGTACCGGAAGTAATGTATGGGTTGGAGGTGATAGGGTGTACAGGGAATGGAGAGAGTTCAAAACAGGGTGAGTAGGCTGGGCCCAGGAGCAAAAACATGGACAGCAGTGGAGGCAGTAGATGACATTTGGAGTAACCTGATAACTGAATCTAAATGGAAATTTAGAGTTAGGATTGAGGGATCAAATGAGTAAAAATGAATCAGAAGAGTGTATGAGTGAGTAGGTGAGGAAGAGACTGTAAAGCAAGGCATAAGAAATAAAATGCCCCAGAACGAGAAGCCCACCACAGAAGCCACGAACGAACACCACACAGAAACACCCAAAGGAAAGGTCCACAGAACGAAAGGACCAGCTGACCGAGCCAGCCATTTCAGACAGGCCCAAGCCCGCAGGGCTAAGCAGCTCCAGGCTGCACCCATTTACCTTTTCTAAACTGACCATTTTCCACACCTCACGTACACTAACCCCCTCATGTCCTACACTCCTAACTACAAAGATGATGAACAGGAATATACATTCATATTAAAAACACCCATGCCCTGTCCCGACGTTGAGCCAATGCCAACACATCAGACAGCCATAATTATATCTATGTATGTTCTTACATCCGAGAAGTAGATGTTATATATCTTAGAAGTTAAAACACCCACGCTTGTCCCTAGACCTCGTATATCATTTCCCATGACGAGTATAGATATATGTAACCCGTGCTCAGTCGCCCCTTGCATTGTTCCTCTAGTAACTAAGTCTATAATATTAACTGCCACCAGCATTGATACGACATAGCGGCACTGTCCTTGTGTCGTATTGTGCCAAGTACAGATCAACCAGGTTTCATCACCTTATTAGGACGACGACTATAATGTCATCGTTCATCGATGTATGCAATCCTTAGTTTAAGTATTAATATTAACATTCCCTAACATCTTGTCTTGCCAGACTAAGCTTCTGAAGACCCATCGCCCCATAAATCTATGTATTCAATCCTTAGGTTAAGTATTTTTATCCGCCATTGTGTTCACCTTTTTCCATTTACTTTCCCACAATTGTCATACGTCTTCCCCTTGCCTCCTTCGTATCCACAGTCCACACTACGCCAATTTACTTCGTGTCATGCACCTCTTACCCCAACCAGAGATTGTATAAGATAACCTGGTTACCAGTATCTGTCATAAGTACCCAAAAACAATAACTAAGTTTCCCTCCGAACTGCCGCTGTTGTTGGTATATTTATATTTAATAGAAAACGCAGTTCCCAGGGCCAACTAAGAGTATCCATAACCCCTCGGACTGATCACATAACTCTATCTTTTCCAGACTCATATACCACCCCATAGTTGCATTCCCCGGTAGCATTTGGCTAACGTATTCTACTGCCTTTTCAAACTTCCATATCAATTGTAGCCTAATGCCACCCCCACGCCCAGGGACCTTAGGGGCAAAATTTCCCTGTAGCCCTTGAACTCTCCCCCCCCCCTCTCATTAAGACACCCGCGCTTCTCTACTCTTGTCCGACCTAGCCTCTCTCTCATACCTCTTGAAGATCCTTCAATTGTCCATTGCTAATGCTCTCCAACCTTTTATATATATACTCCTATCCAGCCTACCTTCACTTAGTAGGCCAGAACAACATTAGAACTTTACTAGCCCCTTGCATGCCATCTATTCTCTTACAACCCATTCACAACCCTGCACCCAATGGTCGTCGGTGCGAGGCTAGCCGCCCCGCCAGTAACTAACTTCTATTGCCATACTTCCAGATAAATGTGGCAGAGTTAGCAACCCAGTCTCCACCACATCCAGCAAACCCCACAATTAACAACCAGCCGAGTAAAACCAGCTAGCTAAGGCACCTTCGGTTTTGGTATTAAGGACACCCACATCTGTCTCATACACAGAGGGTTATTACAAACACTGGTGATATGGCAAGCCCCTAGCCACAGCCGCCGGACGACTATCACAGAGAGAGGGCGCCCAGCTCCCCCTTTTTGCCCACCCGAGGAGGGAGACCCCCACCCCCGCGGAGGTATACCTGGCCCCTGTTTTGACTTTCGAGTCATTGCCAGGTAGCACAGGAATTCTTCCTATCAATGAACTAACCATGCATGACTAACACCTTTACTAACCTCTATTAACTCACAATAAACCATTTACCTTTCTTGCATGCTCTGATCACTAAATTAGCACCTCAGCTATACCATAGAATGAAGATTGAACAATCTAGAGAGACGCTCCTATCACAGCTGTCCCCATCCTCCTCGCAAAGTAGATCCAGTCTCTCTCCCCTAAATACTTCCAGTATAGCCAAAATAGTACCTCTTACATGAAAATTATAGTTATATAGTTAATTATAGTCAGTTATATGAAAATATAAAGGCTTCCTATAGCCATGTGCCACAACAGTAAATACCATCTTACCTAGTCCCCATATCTATTGAGAGCTCAAATAAGTCCATAAGACTCGAGATCCCTACTGTCTACAGGGCCCAGAACCGAGCCTATAAATCTAGCTCCCGCCCCCAGTCAAATCAGTTGAAAGCTAGACACCAACCAGGGGTCACTACCCTGCAGTTAACTTCTAGCTCTGCCCTTGTGTTGTTCCGGAGTGAGATCCCAGAGCCGGCAGACTCCGTGGCAGATTTGGATAGAAGGACCTGCCACGTATTTGAGAACTTCACACATATGGGCCCCCTGGACGGCCGCGGAACCAGTCGTTTAGCCCCCAACATCATGGACGCAAGATAACCAGGACCAGACCCATCAGATACCTAAGATTCCTTTAGCAGTACTTATATTACTGTGCTGTTAGAGATTCACTAATTAATATTTCTACGAAGTGGCTATCTCTTTGCCCCAGTATAATTCATATAACCATTCAATTAGGAAGTGCTAAGCGTATCAGTGTTCATTATTTAACAGGCGATACTAACTCTCGTAATCAACCATATGCCCAGATATTATTACCTAGAAGGAAACCCTAGTAATATCTGAAGGTTCGCCCACTGATTTGCGTTCTATGTATATCTGTCAGAAACAGAGAAAACTTAGATCAGTACCCCCTGAGGTTACTAGAATTCCCGTGCTCTAAAATACGCGTGTCTAATCTAGTCTGTGAACTACTACTTGTGCACCAGAGCTACCAGTAAGAAATCTAACTGTGAATATGATTCTATAAGTTACATTGATGGTCTTCGGTATATAAACCTGTAATCAAAGCCAGTGATCAGAAGATTAATACCTGAACGTTGGAAGTGGGAGACTAGGCTCCATCCAGATCCACTTATGCTAGTGTTGTTCGATTCTATTATATTGTCTTACACAAGTATTCTGCAGTGGTATATCAATAAACGTGATCGTGTAACTTGCTACCATGTGTTTCTTTGTGTTCTCTATTCCTCATATCTTGTATTGTGCATGCAGCCTTATATACCCAGTCAATTAGAACTCACATTACCCAAGTTAAACTTGTAGAAAAACAGGGCATAACATTGGCGGAAGCGGTGGGTCTTGATTCGGATAAAAGGTTGCATTACACTGCAAGTTTGGAACAGTAGAAGCATGGCAACATCGCGAAATTGGCAGTCACTCACACACATTCCCAAGTATGATGTAAACACGTATGATATCGCCAGTTACTAGACATAATAAAACCAGTGTACGATGTGGCACTTCAAAATGACCTGCGAAAAAATCGCGTTGCATTTCGCATATTATGCAGTTGGGAAAAGCCGTTTCCCAAATTGCAAGCCTACCTTTAAAGAATTTATTCGCCAAACTGTGAACAGAACGCCAGAATTTACCTGGAACCAGTTTCGATCCTTCGTGATCCGGACCTTAGGGCCACTTTTGGGTTCGTCGCCCCCAAAATAATAAAAATCGACGAGATCAAGTATGAAGGGGATATAAATGTGACCCTCATACAACTCTACAGATACGTGAGGACCACGTATAGCTATGAAGATTACGACCAACAAAATGAACTCTTATTCACCGCATTGTTAAACATCCTCCACCCCACATCACCGCCCATCTCGACCCGTATGGCTTATTCGAAGAACATATGCTCTCCATCAGAGAAGAATGCCTACGCAGTTCGATGAATCCCCTATCCAACCTTCAGCCCTATCCAAGACTCCGTGCACTTCCAAAATGACTTCCGGTGAAAGTCCAACCCCAGTGCACTCTTCCTTGCCTCTACCTCTGACCATCCTAAATTTTCCTGCCCAGCCATCCACCAACGATCATCTTCCATCAATTGTGTACCCAAAAACCCCATCCTTTCTCCGCATGTCAAACAAACCCACCAACCCCAGATAACCGCTAACCAGACCGTGACTGCCACCAAGAAGATTTCCCAAAATTCGTCTGTTAACAACCCAAGTCAATACATCAGTCCTCTACCAATAACCCTGTTACACCTATCTTCCCCACCAACCCTCCGCAGCCCCCCCAACAAGCCCCGTATTCTAGCTATGCCTACATGTAGGCCTACCACAACATATTTTCCCCATGACCCCAGAACAAACTCAACCCCAGATAACCTGACAGACCGAGACTGCACCAAGAAAAATTCACAAATTCGTCCTGTTAACAACCCAATCAGTACATCAGTCCTCTACCAATAACCTGTTCTACACCTAACTCTTCCCCACCAACCTAATCCCCCAACAATCCCCTAACTCGTCGCACACACCCTGACCCTCCCACACTTCATGACGACCCACAACACCCTTCCCCAGAAAACCATTCCCCACCAACAAATTCCCTTGTGAACGTTTTCCGTCAGTAGATCCCTTCCCCCCCCACAATTCACACCCCTAAATAAACTTCAAAACCCCACACTTGACTCACCCCTCATGACAGACCCCCACCAATCCCATATAACCTCTAAACAACCGCACTGCCACCGACACACCCCACACTCTGACCTCCCACACAGCCGTTAATCCTCCCCTCACGCGTGACGACCTAGGGACCCAACATGTTCCCCCCCTTCCCCCAGAAATGCTCAGCTATTCCCCACCAAAAAATTTCCCTTGTGACAGTTTTCGTCAGTAGCGCCCTTCCAACCCCCCACAATTCAGAACCCCAATAAACTACAAAAACCCACACTTGACTCACCCCCTCATGACAGACAAACCCACCAACCCCATAACCTCTAAACAAACCGTCACTGCCACCGACACCCCACCCCTCTGATCCTCCCACACGCGCCGTTAATCCCCCCCTCACGCGTGACCCCCACCAAGTGATTTCCCCCCCCTCCATGAGGTTACCGAAAAACGAAACACTGCTCACCAAGCGGTCCCCCACTCATTAGCATGAGCCCAGCTTAAAACTTTCAACCTCCCCCATCTCTCACCGTTAACCCCCCCACCCGCCCCCAAAATTCCACCCCCACCAAGAGCTCCGCCTCGACAACACAAACAGTACCACCCCATCCCATCCCAATCCAACACAAACTTTTTCACCTGGCTAAAACCCCAAAATACTTCTCTCTCTCGCCCAAAAAACATAATCAACTCCTCAACTTCAACCTCTCCTCGAAATCTTCAACCATTATGGCTCTCGCGAAAAATCAAATCAGTCCCATCGTCTCTCCCGGGAAATAAAAGCAGTTAAAAATTCAACCCCTTCTCAAAACCACAACCTGCCTGCCTGCCAGACCCCACCCACCATCTCCCTAATCTCAAATCCTCACACCCCACCAACCTCCAAACCACCCGATCTAGAGAAAAAACTCTCTAAAACCTTCAGCCTGAATACGCACCCTTCCCAAACCCCCACTCACGACCACAACTCCTAAACAATTCAACCCCTCCCAACGAATTCAGCAACCAAACCTCAGCAACAAACAACCCCAACAACAAACCCGACTAGATATGACCGTTTCATCGACCATATGCCCGTTTTATCTTTAAAACACCCCCTATCACTACCCCGAACGAAACCAATGAAACACTTAGACCCCCACCTCTCCAAAAAAAACTTGGCCCGGGGCCAGCGAGCGCCCCCAGACCCACATTCATAACGACAAGACATAATAACGGTAATATCCACCCCGCCCTTTCCAAAGTGAAAGTGGAACCCCCAAGTCAAACCCACACTTTACACCACCACCCCTTACCAGGACCGTCACCGACTAACGGCGACCCTAAATACGCCCCCCCCCCCCCCCACCCCCCCCCCCCCCCCCCCCCCCCCCCCCCCCCCCCCCCCCCCCCACACCCCCCCCCCACCCCCCCCCCCCCCCCCCCCCCCCCCCCCCCCCCCCCCCCCCCCCCCCCCACCCCCCCCCCCCCCCCCCCCCCCCCCCCCCCCCCCCCGCCCCCCTACCCCCCGCCCCTAGTTCCCCCCCCCCCTGAGATGTATGAGGACATTATGTTAATAAATGTTTTGAATGTTTTACAATTCCTAAGCAGATGTGGGCAGATTCTATAAATGTACTTGTTTTCAGATACTGATATATATTTTTTTCCCTTAGTCATTACTTCTTAAGTTCCTGTTTCTTACACTTTTCTGACTTCTTTGTTAAATTTGACAGTTTACCATTATACTAAACATATATATACGCTTCTTAACCCTCTCCGACCATATGACGCGATTGTGAGCCGATTAGGATACTTTACGGCCGTTGTTACCATCAGGGGTACGACGTTTCTTGTACAGAAACCTGTTGAATATCCTTGTTAAAATTGCTTTCAACCTCGCAGTACATTGTCTAAACATTGAGTTAGTGTGGGCAGAAAAAAATAATTTTGGAGAGGTAAATTAAAGAAGGAGAGAACGCGATATCTTATTGATAATCTTGCAACCCTCTGCGTATATGATTGACTATTCTAATTCCTGTGTTCTTAATTATCTGTTCCTTTCTTAAATTTACATGTTGTCCATATACTGTTATATATTTTTTTTTTCCCTTAGTCATACTACTTGTCTTGTTAACCTACAACTTTTCTGACTATCTTTTAAAGTTGCTTATACATTGTTAAACAATTTACCTCTTCTTAATTTCCTGTGTTCTTAAATTATCTGTTCTTTCTTAAATTTACATGTTTCCATATATCTATATATATTTATATTTTTTCCCTTGGTCATAATACTTTTCTTGTTAACCTTACACTTTTCTGACTATGCTTCTTTTGACTTCACCCTTGAGGCTCGAGGACGAGCCTATAATGAAGGACAGAGGGAAGTAAAATGCCCCCGAACGAGAAAGAAGCCCACCACAGAAGCCCACTGACCACGAACACCACACAGAAGAACACCCAAAGGAAAGGTCCACAGAACGAAAGGGACCAGCTGACCGAGCCCAGCATGCAGACAGGCCCAACGCCCGCAGGGAACTAAGCAGCTCCAAGGCCGCACCATTTACCTTTTCTAAACTGACCATTTTTCCCACACCTCACGTACACTAAACCCCTCGTGTCCTACACTCCTAACTACAAAAGATGATTGAAACAGAGAATATTACATTCATGTATTAAAAAAAACACCCATGCCCTTGTCCAGACGTTGAGCCCAATGCCAACAAATCAGACAAGCCATAATTATACGATATGTATGTTCTTACATCCGAGAAGTAGATGTTATATATTCTTAGGAAGTTAAAACCACCCACGCCTTGTCCCTAGACCTCGTATATCATTTCCCATGAACGAGTATAGATATATGTAACCCGGTGCTCAGTCGCCCCTTGCAAGTGTTCCTCTAGTACACTAAGTCTATAATATTAACTGCCACCAGCATTTGATACGACATTAGCGGCACTGTCCTTGTGTCGTATTGTGCCAAGTACAGATCAACCAGGTTTCATCACCTTATTAGGACGACCGACTATAATGTCATTCGTTCATCGATGTATGCAATCCTTAGTTTAAGTATTAATATTAACATTACCTAACATATTTGTCTTGCCAGGACTAAGCTTCTCTGAAGACCCATTCGCCCCATAAATCTAGGTATTCAATCCTTAGGTTAAGTATTTTATCCGCCATTGTGTTCACCTGTTTTTCCATTGACTTTTCCACAATTGTCATACGTCTTCCCTTGCCTCTTCGTATCCCCAGTCCACACTACGCCAATTTAATTAGTGTCATTACACCTCTTACCCCAACCAGAGGATTGTATAAGATCAACCTGGTTACCAGTATCTGTCATAAGTACCCCGAAACAAATAACTAAGTACACCTACGAAACTGCCGCTGTTGTTGGTATATTTTATTTAATAGGAAAACGCAGTTTCCCAGGGCAACACTGAATAGTATCCATACCCCTCCGGAGATGCCTGATCACATAACTCTATCTTTTCCAGACTCAATATACCACCCCATAGTGCATTCCCCGGTATAGCATTTGGCTAACGTATTCTACTGCCTTTTCAACTTCAATATCAATTGCTCGCCTAATGCAACCCCCACGCCCAGGGAACCTTAGGGGCAAAATTTCCCTGTAGCCCTTGAACTCTCATCCCCCCTCCGCTCATTAAGAACACCGCGCATCTCTAACTGTTGTCCGACCTAGTCCTCTCTCTCATACCTCTTGAAGATCCTTGGAATTGTCCATGCTAACGCTCTCCAACCTTTTAAATATATTACTCCTATTCCAGCCTACCTTCACTTAGTAGGCCAGAACAACATTAGAACTTTACTAGCCCTTGCCATGCCATGCTATTCTCTTACAACCCATTTTTCACAACCCTGCACCCAATGGTCGTCGGGTGCGAGGCTAGCCGACTCCGCCAGTAACTAACTTCTATTGCCCATACTTCCAGATAAATGTGGCAGAGTTAGCAAACCCAGTCTCCACAACATCCAGCAAAACCCTACAATAAACAACCAGCGAGAGTAAAAAACCAGCTAGCTAAGGAACCTTCGGTTTTGGTACTTAAGGACACCCACATCTTGTCTCATACACAGAGGGTAATTACGAACACTGGTGATATGGCAAGCCCCTAGCCACAGCCGCCGGACGACTATCACAGAGATGAGAGGAGGCGCCCCGCTCCACCTTTTTGCCCACACGAGGAGGGAGACCCCCAACCCCGACGGAGGGGATAACCTGGCCCCTGTTTTGACTTTCGAGTCATTGCCAGGATAGCACCGGAATTCTTCCTATCAATGAGCTAACCATGCATTGACTAACACCTTTTACTAACCTCTATTTACTCACAATAAACCATTTAACTTTCTTGCATGCTCTGATCACGAAAAAAAAAAAAAAAAAAATTAGCCACCTCAGCTATACCATAGAATGAAGATTGCACAATCCCTAAGAGAGACGCTCCTATCACAGCTGTCCCCATCCTCCTCGCAAAGTAGATCCAGTCTCCCTCCCCTAATTACTTCCAGAAGAGCCAAAATAGTACCTCTATACTAAGGCTCAGTTATATGAAAATATAAGGGCTTCCTATAGCCCTGTGCCACAACAGTAAATACCATCTTACCTAGTCCCCCATATCTATTGAGAGCTCAATTAAGTCCATAAGACACGAGATCCCTACTGTCTACAGGGTCCAGATCCGAGCTTATAAATCTAGCTCCCGCCCCAGTCAAATCAGTTGGAAAAGCTAGACACCAACCAGGGGTCACTACCATGCAGTTAACTTCTCGCCCTCTGCCCTTGTGTTGTTCAGGAGTGAGGATTCCAGAGCCGGCAGCCTCCGTGGCAGATTTGGATAGAAGGACCTGCCCACGTATTGAGAACTTCACACATATGGGCCCCCTGGACGGCCGCGGAACCAGTCGTTAGCCCCCAACATCATGGACGCAAGATAACCAGTGGACCAGGAACCATCTCAGATAATACCCAAGATTCCCTTTTAGCAGTACTACATATTACTGTGTCTGTTTAGAGATTCACTAATTTAATATTTTCTACGAAGTGGCTATATCTTTGGCCCACAGTATAATTCATATAACAATTCAAGTAGGAAGTGCTAAGCGTATCAGTGTTCAGTATTTAACAGGCGATACTAAATCTCGTAATCAACCATATGCCCAGATATTATTACCTAGAAGGAGGAAACCCTAGTGATTATCTGAAGGTTCGCCCACTGATTTGCGTTCTATGTATTTCTGAGACAAGAATATAAAACCTTAGATCAGTACCCCCGGAGGTTACTAGAATTCCCGGGGCTCTAAAATACGCGTTGTTCTAATCTAGTCTGTGAACTACTACTTGTGCACCAGAGCTACCAGTAATAAAATCTAACAGTGAATATGAATCTATAAGTAAAACATTGATGGTCTTCGGTATATGAAATCTGTGGATATCAAAGCCAGTGATCAGAAGATTAATACCTGAACGTTGGAAGGGGGAGACTAGGCTTGGTTTCCATAATTACCAGATCCACTTATGCGAGTGTTGTTCACTTCTATTATATTGTCTTACACAAGTATTCTACAGTGGTATATCAATAAACGTGATCGGGTAACTTCCTACCATGTGTTTCTTTGTGTTCTCTATTCCTCATATCTTGTTTGGTGCATGCTGCCTTATAAACCCAGTCAATTAGAACTCACATTACCCAAGTTAAACCTGTAGAAAAACAGGGCATAACAATAATATTGAAGGGGAGTGTGAAAAACATCGGTCCCGCTAACATGATAATGCGTCAAGGCAGTGTAGTGATAACGTAAGTTACGGGTGCTGACCTATCAGTATAGTATGTGTAACTAGTCCCAGTAGGCTACATGGGATACAAGACTAACCTATACCAACCAGCTAGTGTGGGTTCCTAGTACCCAGTGCGTAGGATACAAGACGAACCTTTACCAACTAGAGCTTTTTTCTTTTCTTTTTTTTCCTACTAGAGCATTTTTTTTTTTTTTTTCTTTCTATGTGATTGAGGGAGGCAAAAGGCATAAGTGCCTATAGCGAGTGCCTCCCCCATAGTTGAAAGAAGTGACAGGGCCCAAAATCACAAGGGAAGTTCGAGGCCAAAAATGCCTGGGACACAGGAGTTAGAAGCAATTTAAGTCATAGGAAGAGGGAAAGACGGATTCTGGGAGAGATGTTTCCAGAGCTCAGCTGTTGAGTAGAAGGAAAGTTTCGGGAGTAACGTTTCACTCTTGGGTTGGAGAGTGGCACAGAGTAGGGGTGAGGATAGTTGCAGAAAGGTACCACGTGCCCTACGTAAAGGAGGTGGTATGCACTGGGATAGCTCTGAGGGAACACTGATGTATAGTAGCGATAGGGAATAGCGACGAGAGATGCACCATTGCGGCGGAGAGAGAAAGATTGCATGGAGAGTTGGCGGATTTTTTGTGGACGGGAGTTAATGATACGAAAGGGGCCTTTTTCCTTTCAACTTTGTCTAGGAGAACGGGGTGAGAGGAAACTCCCCACACATAGTGAACCAATACTCAGTACAACGAGGCGCACATATGAACCTGTACAGAGCAAGAAAGCTTTGCAGGGGAAAAAAGAACCCCCTCACAAGGCGGTTGAGCACACCCAGCTTCTGGGAGGCTGCCTTAGCAAGACTGGTAATATGGTCCTTCCAACTGAGAGCAGAAGAAAAAGAGACCACAAGAATATTGAGAAGAAGATGAAGGTTGAGTTTTTGTATGGTTGAAGAATAAGGGATAGTCCGCTGGGAGATTCCTGACGGGTAGATAGATGGAGAAATTGGGTCTTTTTGGAAGCATTAAAGTTAACAGGGTTTCTCTGCCCCAATTGGAAATAGTATTTAGATCAGAATTTAAGAGTTCTATGCTTTCATTCCGTTTGTCGTTGAGGGATTGCTGGCTGGGGCGTTCTGAAAATCTAATGAGTGAGTAGTGTAATGGTTGAGTAGTCTGCGTATGAATGGATGGGAATTAAGGTACAGTTAAGGAGATCATTTATAAAAATTAGAAAGAGAATAGGAGATAGGACAGAACCCGGAGGAAACCCCAAATTGTCATAAACCTAACCAAAACAACCTAACCTAACTTAAACTAGTGTCCTTAGTGGGGCTGCCACCCCCAAACCCCTGCTGTTAGCACATAGCACGTAGCTAATACAGGTTCCTAGTAATGTCCAAATTGCCATTAACCTAACCAAACAACCTAACCTAAACTTAACCTAGTGTCCTTAGTGGGCGGTTACCGCCCCCACCCCCCCGCTGTTAGCACGTAGCGGAGTGCAGGCTCCTAGCAACACCAAAAATGTCATTACCCTAACCAAAAAACCTAACCTAACTTAACCTAGAGTCCTTAGTGGGGGTTACCGCCCCCACACACCCCGCTGGTTACGCACATGAGCACGTAGCTACTACAGGTTCCTAGTAACCCAAAATTGTCATTAACCTAACCAAAACAACTAAACCTAACTTAACCTAGTGTCCTTAGTGGGGGTTACCGCCCCCACACCCCCGCGTTTCGCACGTAGCTAGTTGCAGGTTCCTAGTAACACGAAATTGTCATTAACCTACAAAAACAACCTAACCTAACTTAACCTAGTTTCCTTAGTGGGGGTAACCGCCCCCACACCCCCGCTGTTAGCACAGACATCAGAACTAACCTCGGAGGTTTCATGATCAGCAAATCTAATTCAGACTAACCTTGGAGGCTTAATGGGCAGCACTATAATTCAGACTAACCTTGGAGGCTTAATGGTCAGCAAATATAATTCAAAATAACCTCAGGACTATCGACGGTTGAAGTTCTGTTAATAATACTGCTGTAAAAGATCATTCTAGTGCCCTCAAACATCAAAAAGACTACACTGATAAGAGGGCAACCCTTCCTCAATTCCATTATGGCCGAAACTGCGATTTCAGACGAAAATCTAAGTGATGTCACTCGGTCACACGCAGTTTTCGCAACAACCCATAAAATGCCAAACATTGGTGTGATGTCACCATTGCCACACGCCAGTTCATGGACCAATAGAATATCAGCGTACAAACACAAACATTCGGCTCGCCAGGCTCGGTGTTGTGTTTATCGTTAGTCTACGGACTGTTTACGCCGTGATTGTGGTTTTATACTCAATTTACTACGTTACTGTTAGGATTATATACATTTTGTACCTGAATTTTAATAATCATTAACTCCATAGAAGAGGTAACAAAAAATTATATTTGAGCAATTATTGCCGGTATTTTATATATCATGAAACAACATCGCTCACCAGTACTTACGGGTATTACCTAACAGTCTTAGAAATGCACTATGGGTCACCCAGGGTCCATGCCCTCTCTTTCCCAGGTAATGTTAGGCCTATGTTATGTTATATTATATTAGATTAGGGTTAGGTTAGGTTAGGTTAGGTTAGGTTAGGTTAATCTAATCTAATCTAATATAATTGTAACCGCTGGGTTAAATGAGGCTAAGTATTGAATGGGAGAAGGGCGCAAGGGAGGGAGAAGTGGGTTGTTTGCGGGCGGGTGTGTTGTGTGCGGAGAGGGTGGAGGGGGGGTGGGGTTATGGGGGTGGGCGAGGAGAGGTAGTAGGTGCGGCTGGGTGAGCCGGCAGTTGGGCACCGGATATAGTAAGAGCAAAGAACGAGGCTAGATGCGGGTGTTGAGTGGACTTCTCTCAGTGGGTTGGTCTTTGGTGTTTGTCCTAGTGTAGACTTGGAAACAGGTTGGGTTAATGGAGCAAGTGACAGGTGATATAACCAGGGCTGGACATACCGTATTTGTTACCCTTAAGGTGTGACCTCTAACTTTTGATGAACCCCTTCTGATATATTTTTCTATGTTTAAGGATTTGTATACACTGATTTCATTAAAACTTAGTGTAATGTTTATGATGTTTCTTTATTGAAAATGGCGACCTCATTTGGCTAATATATTGTGGAAATGGTTTTCCTCATTTTGTTTACTGCTTGTGTATAATTTACGAGTGCCATACCATTCCTATAAGAACAAACCAGAAAAGACAGCTGTAAACAGTGCCGACCTTAGCCAGGATTCCGTTTGCGCAATTTTGATAATTTGTTTTATATAAATGAAATGAAAATTAGGAGGGGTTTCTGATGAGTTACGGGGGTAGTTTGATAGGACAGCTGGTCTGCTGGGGTGTTCATTCAGTGGTTTAGGTAATACGGTGGTAGGCCTATAGGCTTATAGTTATTGGGTTTGGGGAAGGTACTGCATGCTTGTTTTTTAGATTTCTTGTTTTAGGGGAGCAGCTGTTGACTTTAGTTGCGATTTCAATTAAGGTGCTTGCATGGGTTTTATGAGTTTTTATCAAGTATATGATTTTAGGCTATCATTCGGTGTCCAAACTCAATTTTTCAAATATTTCCAATTGTATTTCTGCTCGGAAATTTAATTGTGATGATTTATGGGAAGGGTTTTAAAATTAGATGAATATTTTTTCTTTTTGAAGGGTTTTCGAAGGCGTCCGGCTCCGTCTAGTATGACTAGTCACTGGGCAAGAAAGTACATAAGGGGGGCAATCATCCAGTATGGAGGGTGCTGGGGGAGATAAATCAGCAACCTACCCTCAGGGACAAAAATGAACCAAGTCCAGAATGTCTGGGTGAACAAAACAGGATCCAGGGAAGAAGATTGGGTGTGTGAGGGGAATCAAATGCTGAAACAATAGTTGAGAGCTTAGAGGCCAGAGTAGTTCAGAAATTGATTGAAAGTGTAACGGCATTGTGAAAATTGTAATTAATGAGAGAGTGAGGGTTGAAAACAGAAAATCCCCAAGCCCACGTGGTGCGGTCTGAACAGGGGCGGTGGATTTAAAGAGTAAGGCGGATAAAGTACCAGAGTTGGATGGAACTAAACCTGTGTCTTTTCGTAAAGTTTGGAGGAAGGCCTTAACTCGCTATTTCACAAGAAATCCCTGGATGACGATAATGACAAGGTGTCTGTGCTTGAGCAAGTTTGAAAGGAATTGCAAGGGAAGATGATGATAAATTGGTAGATAATGAAAAGACTACTGCTGAAGTATTTTTGCATAACTTGGGACGGCTTTATCAATTCCCAGATGAAAGGGAACGCTAACCTAGAGGATTTCAGGAAAATAAAGTTTATACCAGAAAGACGGTATACGGCTATACATGTAATGATCTGAGAGCCTCTTTTATATCTGCATATCCCCTTCAGGACTACCGGGTAAGTGAGGTGTTGAAGGATGCCGTTTATAGCAGGGGTGACTGAGGAGGTGGCGAGAGAATTAAGAAAATGCCCCCTCGATACAAACTTTGAGGATTGGGTAGATGTAGCTAACAAAGCCTACAAGGCTATGGGTTTATAAATGGAGGTGGAAGGATGTTTGGGAGGTATAGGCAAGAGCTGGGGTTTGCCGGGGAACCTCTGAATTCCTGGTGAGAATGGGAAAAGAAAAGAAGTCGGGAAATGGGCCCGGGGAGGTGGTAATGCAGGTTACTACGTCCCTGGTGGGGTCCGAACTGATCGGATACTACCTGCACCGAACAGTGAAGTTTGAGGATATTATTTGCCGGTGTTCCTTAATGGATAGAGATCCTGGCATTGATTGATACGGGTGCTGCAGCACCAGCCTTGGTTTAGAAGAGTTAATAAAGAGGGCAGGTTTAGATGGCGAAGATTAACCATAGTCACTGTCAGGTGAGAGGTTTGGGGCCTGGATTGTTGGAATGTGAGGCGTTTGTGAGCTGGAAGTAGTCCTCGAGAATCGTTGGGTCACTTTGT